>QANT01001422.1:0-30125 GCA_003254885.1 Purshia tridentata | reverse complement strand
TAATCTAAATCTTTTTGTCTTAGTTACACAATCTTGTGTGAATACTCTGAAATTCCAAGTAAAACTGAAAACCATTAATTTCCAACTGTTATAATCTAGTGGATGTGTCACAACGATTCAGTGATGGGCAGTGTCTCTCTTCGGGTTGTTGAAGGGATTAATTCATGAAAGACATTCTCACTCCTAATTTCATAATTAATCAAAAGCTAATTGCATATTTCCAACTGCCTTCGGCACACTCCTAATTACTGAGAACTATACATTTCTCCAATGTCTTCAGGTGGCTATGGGGTGTTTTCCCTCCAAGGTCATCACCTAGTTCCATAGATTAATTAAACAAAAAAATAGTTGTTAGGTTAAACTTGAGTTAATAACAATGCTTTAAAACAAAAAAAAGTAGCTTTAGAACGACTGGGAAATTAAACATGAGTTAAATCGATGGCTTATTTGTAATGCTTAGGGATGCACACGGATCGATTATCCGATCCACAAATTATTATCCATATCCGATCCACAAATTCGAATATCCACAAGTTCGGATATCCACAAAATCGGATCGGATCGGATCGGATGACGGATAATATCCAAATAATAACATAAAAATTATTTAGCAAGTACACAACATAAAAATTATCCCTAAAATTAATTCAATAGTTACACAATATAAAATTCAGAAATTAAGACAAGCCTCAAATATAACAAATTCTTACTTTCTAGTAGTCCTAACCTATATACTATATATATGTATAATTTTTATAACAGATTTTATTGTTAAACTAATTTAAAATACCCTAAACTTAAATTATATAGTAACATAGATAGTTTATAAACTATATGATATTATAAACTATAATAGGGGCTTTGATTTACTCTATAATAGAAATTAAATATATACAAACATATATAAACTATATAAAAATTTAATATATATAATTTGCGGATCGGATTGGATATATCCGCGGTTTTCAATATTGATATCCATATCCGATCCACAAATTGCGGATCGGATTATATCGGTACAATATCCACAAATTGCGGATCGGATCGGATCGGTAAGTGGATTTTCGATATATTTGTGCACCCCTAGTAATGCTTGCTTACCTTGAAAAATGCATTGAAACCTAATTAAGAAAATCAACAAGTCCATTGGTATCTTGGAACGCTTAATTTCAATCCAAGCTAGTGAAGAAAAAAAATTTCTCCAAGAGCCTTAAAAAGTTTCCTCGTACTTGAATGGGAAAAAGTTGACCAAAACAGCAAATAACCAGTAAGTTAATATATTAAATGAAAGTGAGACAGGAGAAGAGAAGAGAACACGATCGAAATACTGATTTGAGAAATAAATTTTTGCATTGTAATAACAATTATAATCATCAATTAAGACTTGTAAATACCTATTATTGTAATTCCAATCAAGCATACATGTGTAGAGACATCATGAAATGAGCTGAATTATCCTCCCATGTTCTGTATGTAAGTATTTATTTTTGTTCTTCTGCAACAACCTAATTTTACTCATAAATCTTAACACCGTGCTTTCATAATCTTTTCAGAGTAACACTTGTATTTAAAGAAATTTTTTTCTTCCGTACAAAAAATTGAGTTAAAACCAAACAAACTATTCAGTTAAAATTTTTATATATTGCAATGCTGACAACTCTGAAAATTGCATTCATTTTACACCTCTCTTTCTTAGTTTATTGCTTTGTTTTTGAGTTAAAATTGTGCGTTTTAATCTTCTTTTGTTTAGTTTTCAGTAATTTAATTCTAGGAGCTTAATGAATGCATTTAGAGTTATGAAGCATGGAAAACTTGTGAAATTGGTCTTGGCAGACAGTCAACTTTTCAGATTAAACTGTACCATCTCAGAAGGAATTAGGTGTTGAGCCTTATATGGTTGGAAAGCTCTTGAAGTTAGCTTTCTAGAGAATTTTACGGACCTCGATTTCGAATTTTCTAGAGGAAGATATGTTGATTTAAGCATCAGTTGGTCAGATCATGAAATTTGTGCGAAAATTGAAGAACCAAAAAGGGAAAGTTACCAATTCGGAAATTTATGCTTCTTGGATGTGTTTTGTGATTTCGGGAAGTTAAATAGGGCCCAATAGCTGATTTAATGGAGTTCCTAAGTTGATTTTTTCTCTTTATGACAGCTGGAGGTAGAATTAATTGAGAAAACCTTTTCCTACAAGCATAAGTAATCCTTAATGGGCTGGTTTTTGATGTGAGCTTTAGGAATTGTTTCAGCAGCCCTAAAACCCTATTTGTACACTATAAAAGGAAGAGAAGAAGGCCACAAAAGTATCCTTACACAAGGCATTAAAAGAAAACTCGTTTTTGGAGCTTAGCTACACAAGAACAGCAAGCAAGGAGGCCTAGAAGAGCAGTTCAACATCAGAATTGGTTTTCCAAGGGTTTTCGTTATTCAAGCTTAAATTTCAGATGTCTTTCAGGATTAATTTGCTTGTATCCATGTTCAAAATGTGCAACTAAACTCCATAACTAGGGTTTCAATGTAGCCTAGCAATTCTATTTGATGTTTTAAGTTAATTAACCAAGTTAATTGATTCAGTTTTCTGGTTCCATTCACTTATGCTTAATTGAATATATATGCTTGTTTTTATGCTTGATCACCATTAGAATAAGTATATCTTGGTTAGTTTACATACACATCATACGATTCTTGACTGAACTAGTGAAAGGAAGGGTAATATGTGACACACATCATGTTAGTGTTACTTGGTTCCTATTTATTCTTCTTATGCTTAATGGATTTGGAATAGATAATTTAGACTACACATCATATTTAAATTATGTTTTCTGAATACTTGATTAAAACCACATATCATGGATAATCATACCGGAGGAGGAACGAACCCTAAAAACTAAGTTGGTGAATTTGGATATAATTAGCTTAATTCATGAAATTAGATTGTTATGGTGAAATTGAATCCCTATTATTCCAAAGTTTGTTTACAACCTTAAAATCCTTGCTTCATATATTTATTTACTTTCTTGTCTTTTAATTTAATTCTTTTAGCTAGTTTTAATTAGGGTTTAGATAGGTGATAAAGTTTAATTCCTAAAGCAAATCTCTGTGGGTACGACCTCGTTTTTGCATATCTTTATTACAATTGATTCGTGCGCTTGCGAGAAATTATACAACAAATGCATAATAATGTTGTGTTCAAGATTGACACATTTCATTAAGTACCTGTACGGAATTTGCACCTATTGAACATCAGTTGTTCTTCCAATGAGTAAGAGCCTCCTGAAAGAAAAACTACAAATTATGCCAAAGTAATTATAGATGCCATTGTGAAAACAGACTGTAAAAAAAGGTAGAGCAGAGGTAGAAAAGTGTTAAGTCATGAAGAGACACATCGAAGTAATAGACACCATCCAAACTAGAAAAGTGTTCCAAGCACTTTAAGAACTCCACAACTCTCCCAAGTCTTCATATATTCTCATGAATTATTATTACCTAATATCTCGTGCATTATAACTCCAAATAAACATGTAAATAACCGTGCAAGGGAAAGGGTTCTGCAGTACCTGGATTAAGTTTGCACCACGTATAGAGTACATCACTTGTTCTTCCAACTGAGTAAAAGCCTCCTAGAAACCTACAAATTATGCAAAACTAAGTAATATGAGACCCCCATCTGGAAAACAACCCAAGTAAATAGATAAGGAAACGATAAAGCAGAGACTAGAGAAGACTACAAATAATGCATTGAAAAACTGATTACATTTGATCAAAGAGGAACATAAGAAGAGAAGAGGATTTGGTGGTTTGAAAGCTTATGTTGCACTTCAATGCGAAACTTCAAGCAATTAGGATGAAAGTAATCTTGCACAATGAGACACTTCATCTTTCTCTTGAGAGGTGAAAACCATGAATATACAATTGTGGTAGTTCGGTCCGGCATCGCCTTCTCTATATCCTCCGTCTCATGCATAACCTAAATTTACAAAGATCTTTAGTCAACACTGAAGGAAAGAAAAGTGAGAATTGAGAAGTGAGTTGAACAAATCATGAATACTAGATTTGAAAAAAAAAAAAAAAATTACCTTTGATATCTAATCTTGGGCTATTTGTGTTATGGTCAAGTAACGTTGAAGTAAAATGGATAGGGTCAAGACTATGGCACCCTTTGGTGTCCAGACCTAGAACTTCCCAAAGTTGGTGGATTTGGCAAAGGAAAGCAATTCACAATTTTCAAATCAAGGAGGGGTGGCAAATGATTTGGAACCTTTCTCAATTGTGGACAATTCAAGAGAGACAGCTTTTCAAGTAAAGGGAACACCATTACTGTTCCTGTTGGAACTGGTGATTCCACAATGTTGATTAAATTTGGAACCATTACTGTTGATTAAATTTCCCAATATCTTCGGAAACTCTATAAGATGAGGACAGTTTATCATTCTTAACGTCTGTAGATTATAGAGCTTACCAATAGATTTGGGGAGTGCTTTGATTCTTGTCTCGGAAACATAGAGATACCTCAAGTGTTTCAATTTACCAATTGAAATTGACAACTCCACAATATTGGCCTGGTATAAATTTAAGACACGTAAAGCTTTAAACCTCGAGAAGATGTTATTAGGGACATAGTCTCTCAAAAACAGTGAGAGCAATCTTCTAAACCATCCTTTTGGGATTGTTACAAGTCTTGAAGTAGGAATCCACGCAACATGTCGAATATGAGGTGCAACATGTCGAATATGAGGTGCATCATTGAAGTCCTTCACCAAGCTCTGTGATTTGGATACTTCTTCTGCAAGATGATGCACAAGATCGTGCATCTTGCAATCGATAATATTGTCGTATTTATCTTTTGTAGGATCTTGAAATAGGGAGTTCTCCAATAAAATATTGAAAAGGTTATTGCCTATATCCTCCATCTCTTGATTACTTTGGCCAGGATACAGAGAAGGGTGGAGTAATCCTTGAGCCATCCAAAGTTGGATCAAGTCATCTCTTTGTGTAAAACAAAAGAGAAGGGCAGAGAGATAAACAAGAGCTATATAACGTGGTTCAGCAAAGAATGTCTTTGCCTACATCCACAGATACAAAAGTAGAGAAGTTTTATTCATGAGAGCTTTAACCAAAGATCCCCACAATATATAGAGGTACAAACACCAGAAACAAGAAAGAAGACCAAAAGCCACCAGCCGCCCATTAAGAGAAACCACACGCTTATTAATAGTTTCTACTAGTTCCAATACACCAGCTAGCAGACAACATCTATAATAAATGGCCCATATTTCCAACACTCCCCCTCAAGCTTAGGCGAGGATGTCAATGGAGCCAAGCTTGGACAAAATCTCTTGAAAACGAGGGAATGACAACGCTTTTGTAAAAATATCAGCTAGCTGATTGTTACTCCGAACAAAAGGTGTTCTAATAATTTTTCCTTCAATTTTCTCCCGAACCACATGACAGTCAACCTCAATATGTTTTGTTCTTTCATGAAACACTGGATTAGAAGCAATCTGGATAGCAGCTTGATTATCACAAAACATCTCTGTGGGTTGAGTAGGCATGAACCCCAATTCACCCAAAAGAGCACGCAGCCAAATTATTTCTCTTGTGGTAGCTGCCATTGCTCTGTATTCAGCTTCAGCACTAGAGCACGCAGTCACACGCTGTTTTTGACTCTTCCAGGTGACCAGATTTTCTCCAACAAAAGTGCAATAACCGGTTGTGGACTTTCTCTCAATTGGACAACCAGCCCAACTAGCATCACAATAACCAATAATATTAGTATGACCATTCTTCTTCATTACAATACCTCTACCTGGAGAGCTTTTCAAATATTGCAGAATGCGATCAACTGCTTTCATGTGGCTTGTTCTTGGCTTATGCATAAATTGGCTGACAATACTAACAGCATGAGTAATGTCAGGTCGCGTGATTGTGAGGTAGATTAAACGACCAACAAGTCTTTGATACCTGCCAACATCAGTAAGGAAATCTCCTTCTTCACCAAGTTTGACACCAGTTTCAATTGGAGTATCAATTGGTTTTGCACCAAGTTTCCCTGTTTCTTCCAATAAGTCTAGGTCATATTTCCTTTGATTGAGAAACAGGCCCTTTGCCTTAGAGAAGGCCACCTCAATTCCAAGGAAGTACTTCAAATATCCCAGATCTTTGATAGCAACTTTTATGTGGAAAAGAGATTTTAGATTGTTAATCTCTGTCATGTTACTTCCTGTAATAACAATATCATCAACATAGATTAGGACCACTGTAGTTTTTGAACCACTTTTTTTCACAAATAATGAAGAGTCTGCATTGCTCCTTGAAAACCCGGTACTCATAAGAATAGAGCTCAGTTTTGCATACCAAGCTCGGGGTGACTGCTTGAGTCCATAAAGTGCCTTATGCAATTTGCAAACTGTGTTCTTTTGAGATTCGAGTAGATGTCCAGGTGGAAGACACATGTAGACCTCTTCTTCCAATTCACCATGCAAAAACGCATTTTTAACATCCATTTGGAATAAAGGCCAGTCAAGATTTACTGCAACAGATAGGAGAACCCGGACCGTACTCATTTTTTCAACCGGGGCAAACGTCTCCTTGTAATCTACTCCATAAGTCTGCGTGAATCCTTTGGCAACTAGCCTTGCCTTATGTCTCTCAATAGAGCCATCACTGTTGTATTTTACTTTGTAAATCCATTTGCAACCAACTGGTTTTTTTCCTTCTGGTAGCTTAACAATTGTCCAAGTGTTATTTTCATCCAAAGCTTGAAGTTCTTCAGCCATGGCTTTTCTCCAAACAACATCAGTATTAGCCTCTTGAAAGTTTCTTGGCTCTGGAACTTTTGAAATTTTACTCAAGAAAGCAGAATATGAAGATGACATATTACTATAATTTAAGTAATTGTGAATTGGGTATAGAGAAGAACAATTAGTAACAAAGTCACGAAGCTTAACTGACTGTTGCCGTACCCTGGATGATCTTCGAGGAACAGACTCTGAAAGAGTAGTGGATGTTAAGCTTGGAGAAGGTTCATATGAAGTGTCTACTTGCAAATCAGAGGATTCACCTTCATCAATGAAGGTAGAATGAACATCATCAACCAGAGGGAGAGGGATAAGATCAGAAACATGCTCCCCCTGACAACTATCTGTAGATACTCTTTCAAAAAAGGCTTTTGTTTCCACAAAACGCACATCCCGAGATATAACCATCTTCTTGGTCTTAGGATTGTAGCACTTAAATCCTTTTTTGGTTGAAGAGTAACCCAGAAAAACACATTTAGCGGACCTTGATTCAAGTTTATCTCTGTAAGGTGCTTGAATATGGACAAAACATAAGCACCCAAAAACTCTCAAATGTGAAATATCTATTTTCTGATTTTTTAGAACTGCCATGGGAGACCTACCATCAAGAAGTCGAGTGGGAAGCCTATTGATCAAATAAGTGGCAGTGAGGACTCCATAAGACCAATAAGCCTTTGGTACATTCATTTGTATCATGAGAGATCGAGTTTTTTCTAAGAGATCTCGATTCTTTCTTTCGGTAATTCCATTCTGTTGTGGAGTACCAACACAGCTTGATTCATGAACAATTCCAAGCTCATTTAGATATCTTGATAAATTTTGATTCATAAACTCAGTCCCATTGTCAGAGCGAAAGATTTTAACTTGAGTCTCAAATTGATTAACAACCATATTGTGAAAACACTTAAAAACTTCAACAACTTCAGTCTTGGATTTCAATAAATAAAGCCAAGTAGCCCGAGACCAATCATCAACAAAGGTAATAAAATATTTGAATCCGTCAAGAGACTCAATTGGAGCAGGTCCCCACAAATCTGAATGGACTAATTCAAATGGTTTATTGGACTTAGAGACTGAGGAAACAAAAGGAGCACGAGTCTGTTTGGAAAATTGGCAGACCTCACAAATTCTATCATCTTTGGTTACTTGAGGGAAGAGACGCTTCAAAACTGGGTGTGAAGGGTGGCCTAATCTTTGATGCCATAGGTCACTACGTTCCAAAGTCTTTGAATTGAGGGCCTTGAAATTCTCAAGAGGCTGCTGCAGTAAGTATAACCCATTCACAAAAATACCTTCACTAAATGGTTTATTGGACTTAGAGACTGAGGAAACAAGAGGAGCACGAGTCTGTTTGGAAAATTGGCAGACCTCACAAATTCTATCATCTTTGGTTACTTGAGGGAAGAGACGCTTCAAAACTTGGTGTGAAGGGTGGCCTAATCTTTGATGCCACAGGTCACTACGTTCCAAAGTCTTTGAATTGAGGGCCTTCAAATTCTCAAGAGGCTGCTGCAGTAAGTATAACCCATTCACAAAAATGCCTTCACCAATCTTCTTCCCTGTAATCCGATCCTGAAAGTGCATAGAGGATGGAGTAAAGAGTACATTGCAGTTTAGTGTATTGGTTAACTTTCCCACAGATAATAGTTGAAGAGGAAATGATGGAATGTAAAGAGCAGTAGAGTCAACATCTGATCCAAGAAGATTTATTTTTCCACTTCCAAGTATTGGGACAGCGGTCCCATTTTCTACTGACACTGTTGATTCTTGCAAGAAGCACGGAAATCATGTAAAAAATGTTTGTTATTTGCCATATGATCTGTAGCTCCCGAGTCGACTACCCACACATTGAAATTTGAATTAAGAGAGCTTAAAGCAGTAGATAAATTATGGATATTACCTGAAGTAAAAGAAGCTGCAGTAGACTTCTCATTTTTCCCAAGCTGACTGATTAGTTCAGAGATTTGGCTAATAATAGCTAAGGAGTTTAAGTTGACATGATTAGTAGAATCATCACTTGAGTTCTGACAAATTTCTCCTGATTTTGTTTGAGTAAAAGTGGTGGCACTAGTCTGTTGCGTGACAGCATTTCCAGTGGTCCTATTGTTTTTATCAAATTTGGGTTTCAAATGAGGATGAAGAATCCAACATTTGTCTTTCGTATGTCGTTGTTGGCCACAGTGAGCACAAATAATAGGACCCCTTTTTCCTTTAAAATAATTATTTTCTCCTTTCCGTTTATTAGCAAAGAAGGCTTGAGTTTCAGAATTTCCAGAATGAGGATGAGATTTCGCCTCAGGATTCATCACCCTTTTGCGAACTTCTTCACGTTGAATGGTAGTGCATACATTAGAGAAAGAAGGTAACTCAGCGCTTAGTAGAATATGGCTCCGTAAATCCTCATATTCAGAGTCAAGACTTGCAAGCAGCTGAAAAACCTTATCTTCTTCTGCTCTTTGTAACAATGTTTTCGAATCGGTAGTGTGAGGACGATACAACGCAAGCTCATTCCACAAGTTTTTCATTTTTCCCAGATGTTCAATGAACGATTTACCTTGCTGGGAGGTTCCAGCAATATCTCTATGTAACTGAAAAACTCTAGCAGCATTATTTTGTTGGCCATACATTTCCTTAACAGATTCCCATAGATGAAAAGCAGAATTTGAGAAACTGAAAATTTCCGCAATCTGAGGTACCATAGAATTTAAGATCCATGACATAACCAGCTGATCCTTAGAAAGCCAGTCATCATACTTTGGATCATCCTCATTTGGAGCAGAGATTTTACCATTGATAAACCCAAGTTTCGACCTTCCTCCAAGGGCCAAGGAAACAGCCATTGACCAAGGTAAATAATTGAGACCATTGAGAAGCACAGAACATAGGCGAAGGCTTGAATTACCTTCTGATTCAGAGACAACAGTTGTGCGAGAAGTTGAGGAGTCTGGATCACCCATTGAAGAAAAATCAAGTGAATAGGACCTAGAAGTCAAGCTCTGATACCATGTAAAACAAGAAAGAAGGGCATAGAGATAAACAAGAGCTATATAACGTGGTTCAGCAAAGAATGTCTTTGCCTACATCCACAGATACAAAAGTAGAGAAGTTTTATTCATGAGAGTTTATATATCATGAGAGCTTTAACCAAAGGTCCCCACAATATATAAAGGTACAAACACCATAAACAAGAAGGAAGACCAAAAGCCACCGACAATCCATTAAGAGTTTCTACTGGTTCCAATACACCAGCTAGCAGACAACATCTATAATAAATGGCCCATATTTCCAACAAATCCAAATATTCAAGTTTGGAGGATATCTTCAAGAACCATTCCTCTTGTACGAAATCTGAGATTCCAGCACTCCGAAGGCTGAGATGAGAAAGTTCAGTCTGAGACTGAACCCATGCAGGAAAGGCAGGACCTAGTAGACAGTTCTCAAAGGAAATTGTGTGGAGCTTGAAAGGAGGAACCCACTGATCATTAGTCACATTGAAAGCGAGGGACATAGGTCGGTCAGTGCCTAATTCAATACTTTCTAATCTTGTGAGATTTATCAAATGGGATTCTGTTAAAACACCTTTCCATGAATTCCAATTCAGGTCTAGTTCAACTAGCTCAGAGAGTTTTCCCAAACTTTCAGGAATGGACCCGTTCATACTATTATTATGAAGACTTAGTGTTTGCAAGGATGACAAGTTTCCAAATGATTTTGGAATTGAGCCCCAAAAATGGTTGAACCCGAGGTTAAGATGCTGCAAATTGCGTAGCATTCCTAAGGAGGCAGGCAATTCGCTTTCGAAACTATTACCAGAAAAATCTAGTGACTGTAAAGTATTATTTGGACTGTTTGAGAGGAAACCATGCAAAAATTCTTGAATCCCCCTATCGAACATGTTGTTCGCAAGACTCAACATCTTTAACCTGCAGAAATTTCCAAGGAGTTTGGGAATTTGACCTTGGAGGTGATTATTGGATAGATCAAGTTCTTCCAGAGAATTGAGGCTTGAAAATACAGTGGGAAAGGGACCTTGGATTAAATTATCTCTTAGATAAAGTTTTCTGAGTTTAGGAAGATCAAATAACCAGCTGGGGAATGGGGAGTTAATTGAATTGTGCGACATATCAAGGATTGAAAGTGATGTGAAGTTAATCTTCTGCAGGGAGAGCGGAAAGTTTTCAATTTGGCAGTCAAACAAATGTAACTCTAACAGTGAAGGAAGCATGTTAAGAGAGTGGAGCCAACTTGTTCCAGTGTTTCTAAGGTCAAGTCTTCCAAGATTGAGGTACTTGAGAGAAGAGAGATGAGAAAGCCAATTCAAGTTTTTTGAAGACAGTTTCCAGAATGGTGGACTGTCATGACTTCTGAGATCAAGATAGTTCAAGTTTGACAAGTTGCCAAGAGAAGGAGGAATCTCTCCACCAAATGATGCAAAGGAGAGATTGAGATACCTCAAACTTTTGAGCTGACCAAAAAAGTTAGGAATGCCAATCCCTTTAAAATTATTGAAGCTTAGGTCTATGTAATTTATATGTTTCAAGTCAAGTAAAGAAGGACTTATCTTACCTCCCAAGGAAGATGGTTCATAAGCCAACTCGCCCCACGCTTCATTTCGGAGGTCAATCTTTGTAATGTAACCTGTACGATTGTTGCATAAAATCCCTTTCCATTGACAGCAATCGTGACCAACCCAAGAAGATAGCCGACCTGAAGGGTCAGTCACATTTTTTTTAAAGTTGAGAAGTGCTCGTCTCTCTTCCTCAATGCATGATTTGACACTGCCTGGAAGTACATCACCCATACAAATGAAGCATACATGAAAAGAGTATGCCAAAAACAAAAAGAGCAAATAGTGAGCATGGCTATCCATTAATTGCACAAAGTTTAATTTGATGTAGATATATGCCCTGTAGGCTATTTAGCATACAACTATGCAAGTCATTTTATAGGAGCTAGGCTTGGAGCTATAGCGCGTAAATTCTGTATGGGTGATTCCAAGTCAATGTTGCTGATTCCAAGTCCTCAACCCATTTTACAAGTTTGCAAGCCCACTTTCTACGAAGCAGGTAGCTTGTCGTCCAGTGAAGTACTAGATGCTTTTCCTTTTGGACATTTCTTGCCTAATCAATACAACTATACGAGCATTGGAGGATATATAATGTTTTTTTATACTACATTAGTATCACACTTGTAATAAAGATGTGACCTATTTATTTGTACAAATAAGTCTTAACTTTATTAGAATTGTAGTGCCAATATGGCATAAATAGATAAGAGTGCTTATATTTTCACCCTCATATTTTATAGTAAAAAGAAAAAGAATAATCCTATTCTACCCATCTACCCCTACATTTTATTGCCAACTAGCTTAGAGAGTTGCCCCAAACTTTCAGGAATGAAGCTGGACTCGAGGTTAAGATACTGCAAGTTGTGAAGCATTCTAAGGAGGCAAACAATTTACTTGCAGCCTATTGGAAGACAATCTAGTGACTATTATTTGTGGTACAGTATGAGAAACAACTCAAAAGCCCTTGAATCCCCCCCCCCNCCCCCCCCCCCCCCCCCACAACCAAATTTGTTGCTCCCAAGACTTCAGATATTTAGCCTGCAAAAATGTCGAATGAGTTTGGGAAGTTGACCTTGCAGGCCATTACTGGATAGATCAAGGTCCTCTAGATATTTGAGGCTTGCAAATCCATGAGGAATAGGGCCAGTGAAATGATTTTCACTCAGATTGAGTTTTCTAAGGTTGGTAAGACTAGAAAACCAACTGGGTGGTGAAGAACAGATATAATTGCTTGTTGGATATGGATATGTATTCCGGAAGTCCATCTCTCTTCCTCAATGCATGATTGATCACACTGCTTGTTGGAAATCCATCACCCAAACTCAAACAGAGTTTAGCAGTGGGCACAAAGTGTAGCCATCCATTATACAAAGTTCTCTTTGTTGCAAGATGGCTGACTAGTGAGCACAAAGTGAATATATAGGAGGCTCTCGAAGCGCCGAAAGTCAATTTTACAATCAACATTGATGTCATTATTCCAAGTCCACAACCCTTCTCTACAAGTTTGCACATTCGAGTCCACTCAGATTCTGTTAGGCGGAAATGGTTGACAATTTTCTTGACTTTGGTTGCCAAAGCAATAATGCCAGAGTTTGTTGACTTGTCGATTTTCAATTTTGTACACTACTATATTTTTTTTTTGAGAATCTTCTACACTACTACTTACTGTGTATTATTATTACCTACGATTACATATTTTCATGGTTACGCCTGCTATGAATTTGTATTTTAGTTTCTGGCTGGTCCTCATACTGCAAATATATAGATGCAAGATTTGCAGATAACCGGTGAGGTATAGAGAGGCAAGTTAGATTATTTTTTTTTGGAGTTGGAACGAATCGAAACTTTATCATATCCTAACTCATTTTCCTACCTATACTACCCCTGAAGAAGTTTGATCACCAAGTTTTGGAAAGACTTAAAGAGCTTGAAAGAGTACAAGTGAAACAGCTACTGTCATTGATGGGAGGAGAACTGCAAAAGCAGTTTTGTGCACGAGATTAGCATGAAAATAGCCAGAAGATTTATAGCGACATTGATGACTAAAACCAAGAAATTTAAATAAAAAAATAACTTTGAAAGAAGACAAAATTCTTGTAATCGTTGGGTCATTGATTATTGTCGACTCGGGGTCCACAGACCGAGTCATGAGGCTGAACTCTCAAGTAGTACTGTACACCTCTCAGTCCGTGACTGCAGGCCCAAAAATGCCCCAAATCCAAAACTCACAACTACCCATGAGCCCAAAAACATCTCAGCTTCGGCTCCTCAACAGCAGGACAGTGTCCCACAAAAGGGCAGGTTGACTGCAAAAGGGTCGTGAGTTGGTGAGTGGACCCTGCCTGCCGCTAACCCACTGTGACCCAACAGTTTTTTTGAGACCTTCGAGATGAGAGGGGTCTCTCTCACTTTTTTTTTTCTTTTTTCTTATCATTTCAATAAGTTTGTTTACATGAATAAAATATATCCTACTCGGAATCACTGTCCACGCTCTCCATTCCTTTCAGCCCCCTTCGCTTTTGCTGCATATGCAAGCCACCCAATCAACACAGAACGAACAAAATGCAATGTACAAGTACAACAACCTTTTAATATATAAAAATAATATATGGTCTTAAATAATAAATAAAATGCAGGGTGTTTTTCACCCTTCACTCTCATCATTATTATTCTCCACTTTACCCATCTAATTATTCTCTCTCAGAAAAAAGCAAGATGTTTGGTCTTCACTAATCACAAAGTTTGAGTTTGTCAAGTAATACTATAAGGGAAATTTCATGGGGAAAATATAAGTAAATTATCTTGAAATTAATAATTAAGAGAGAGTGATCTCATATCTAGTGGGATCTGGTTGTCTTGCAAAAAATATTCCTTTTCCTTATTGTTAATTAGTATGGCTAAGCAGGTTAGCAAGTCGCATCTAACTGTGGGTATTAGAGGTAAATTTATCCAAAACTGAGAAAAGACAGGATTACAGCCAAGAAAGAGCAGAGCAGCATTACCTTCTTCACACATTTCTTCTCCCTGACCTCATAGCGATTCCTTGTCAAGTCTGATAGCCACATCCCTGGAAAACAATACTGCCAAAACCACAAAAAATTTTGTTTCCATTATCAATAAGCAAAAATTAAAATCACATGTATGAGGGAATTGAAGAAAAACAATGATATACCTGAAGGGTTCTGTCAATGTTCTTGGCCCTTTTCTTGGGTCTCTGGGGGAGCTTTGTGCCTTTCATTGCAAGGAAATCATCTTCTTTCTCCTTCCTTGACAGAGCAATATAAATTCTTGGCCACTCAATCACTTCAAAGTTCACCTTCTCTGCTGCAGCTGGTGCGGCCACAGGTGCAGCAGCAGTGTTAGCAGCCCCAGGTAATTGTTCAGATTGTAATGAAGTAGAATCAACATGATTCACACGATCAGATTGCAGGGAGGGTCCATTTGGCTTGTCATCTTTGGCTGACCTCCCTGAACAAGGAGGCACCTTTCTATCACTTTTCTCAGGAGGAGGAGATCTTTTCCCAGCCGTAGATCTAGAAGCAGCTCGGCTGCTGCCACCAGTACTGTTTCTTGATGGTGACCCATTAACCACACCAGATCGATCTTCCAAATTCCTGGTCATGGCCAAAGAGAAGATGTAATAAATTGCTGAGCAGATGGTGGTGGTGGTTGTATTTGGTATTTGATGCAAAAGGTGGGGACTTTAGAGTAAGTAGTTGATGGAGCTTCTACACTTCCCAGACCAGATCATAAATCAGAGGGAAAGACACAACCAAAAAGGACAGAATTTAATACCCACTTAAAAGAAGAAAAGCATGATAACCTTACCACGTATGTATTCTTCTATTCCAATACTCACTATCTCCAAGAAAGAAGAAAATCTAAATAATACGAATTCCAATAAACAATAAAGCAAAAATTGGGAAAACGATTTTCAAAGAGATGAGATGGTGTCCCTTCAAGATCAGGACAAAAGGGTACAAGGGGGGATTTATGAACAATATTCTACCAACCCACCACTGTAAAAAGCGAAAAACAAAGCGAAACCAACAGGAAGCAAAACAAAGCATTTGAATTTGAACCTGTTGTTGGTCTTGGATACCTACTAGATGAGACTACGAGAGATAAAGCTGAGGCTGAGACTAAGTGAGAGGATTAATGAAATTTTATGTTATATTAAGGGGTAGAAAGGTAAAGTAAATGACAAAAAGTGCTCTTGCAACTATAGATTAAAGTTAAAACAGCAAGTTAGCAACGACTAAACAAGAACATGGGGTATGTATTTAGATCTTGAGCCAGGATTCAACCTTTCCCACACAAAACAAAACCTCAGCCTGCAAACCCAAATTGGAAAAAACTCCATAATAAAATGATGACATAAATTAGGAAGATATGGTTGGGAGTGAAATCATTCGTACTAAATACGAAGACCCAAGAGTAAAGACTACCGTAATTGGAGGACAAAGACTTGATGAGTTGATGTAATGCAAGATCTACCAATAATCTTGAACAGTAAAAACATATTAAACTCACAATATTGGATAAGGAAAAGAAAAACCCAAAAAAAGAAAGAAAACAAAATAATGAAAGGGCTAGAGAAGGTAGGTAGGTACCTGCTAGGAAGCAACCCGGAGGCTTCCTTTCTAAGTCTGCCATTAGAAGACGACGAAGTAGAAGAAGGAAGAGGTGGTGGAGGAGGCGGCGGCGGCATAGACTTGTCTGCAGGAGCAGCAGCGGCATGACCCACTCTCCTCTGCACCTTCACAGCAGCTTGCCTTGCTTGAGCTGATGAGGAGGACTCATCAATCACTGCTCGGATCTCAGTCCTCGAGACCCTCGACCTCTTTTTGTGCCCCCACTGCAGCAACACATCACCAGCACCAGCACCACCTCGGTTGGGGCTTGGGGTGCGGCTGGGGCTGCTCTCTAGCTTGTGGGTCTGGTGGGGGTCGGAGTTTGGTGAAGTGGGTAGGGCTCCGAACTGGGATGTGGGTTGGTCTTGGGTTGTGGATTGGGATCGGAATCTGAAGGGTTTGGGGTCCAGAGTTGAAACGCTGCTGCTTGTGATGTTCTCTGTTGTTGTTGTTGTCGCATCTTCTTTGGATATTGCTCTCATGGTGGTGGGCTTTTTGCCATTGCTCAAAGGAACACAATCTGGGCTCACTCTCTGATACCTGTAAACACAATTCAACAACATCCCATTAACAAAATCGAAATGCAAATCTTATATGACAATTGCTGGCCCATAATATGAACTGTTTGTAACCCAGTACCCCAAATCAAACATTGAAAACTCCAAAATTCAGAGACTGAGAACAGATAGCTCCATCGAATGTCAATTTTGGATCAACAAAAGAGCAAGTGGGTTGGAAGATATGTTGAACTGAACAGGGGACATAATTCAAAGATCTTAAACGAATCTTTTGGAGTTGAACAAAAATAATTATCCAATTTCATTTTCAACACAGAATCGGTATTGGTCACAAGAGGCTGAGTACTGAGATTGGTTTGAATGTTGTTAAGGAAAGACCACTTCTAACACACCATTTCTGCTGCTAAAAACAACCAGCTGAATCTGATGAGCTCCATACTCCCATCTGTTGGTCCATTCATTCTCAGAAGAATCAAACAAGGAGCTCTGTTTCCAAAGGAACTGAGTCATTTCTGCTTCAGAAACCAAATCCCATTGGAAACAGAAGCCGATTTCAGAAACCCAAGTCAAAAATTCGAAGGAAGAAGAAGATCTCGTCCAGTAACCGATCGATTGTTTGAAAGAAAGAAGAAAATTGGAACTTACAAAAACAGGTAAGAAATGATGAAATCCGATCCCCAAGAATGAACGAACCAAAAGCAATCAAATGGGTCAGAGTAATTTGTCGAGAATCATCACACAGACTACCCAGCCAGCAATCAAAGAGAACAAAAACCAAGAAAATGAAAAGGGAGCGACAGAGGCAGACCTCATCATCATCCGCTGACAAATTCGACCACTCAGGTTCTCTCACAAGTCACAACATTAAAGAAACGAAATGAAATGAAGGATCAATCACCAAACAAAATCAAATTATCAGAAAAGAATGGCTTTCTTTCTCATCATGCTTGTTGTTCATCGACAACAATGACAAAGAAAAACAAAGCAGAAGAAGCTCAAGTGAGAGAGGCGGAGGACAAGTCTAAACAGGGAGACAGAGAGAAAGAGCAGAGATGCAGGAAACAAGCAGAGCACCCAAGTGGGCGATGAAAATTTTATATACTAGTTAAGCTGCTGGAGGAGGAGCACTTGTTTGTACTACTGCTAATGGTGTACGCTGGGACTCCATACTTGGGCTCTGGGCTCGGCTCTCTAAAGACTTCTCACCCCAACTTCCGAAACCATTCTACATTTGTGGCCATTTGATATGGGTTTCTCACCCAGCCCATTATAGAGTGGACTAGTGCAACATTTTAAGAAATAAAAGGTGTATTTTGCAATTGAGCTCATTTTTACTCACCACCAAAAAGTGGTGGTAAGCATGGTAATGCTCACCGTGGTGAGCAAATATTAATTCAATTGCAATTTTTAGAACTTTCATCTCTTTAGTTTCAATTATTTTGATTTTGGTCTTATATTTTACAAACCGTTGCAACTAGAAGACACATTAGCATTTTTGTTTATTAAATTATTAATTTAGTTGCATTTTGGTCATATACTTAATAAACTGTTACAATTTTGATCATGTAATTTTCAAACGATTAGCAATAAAAGAATGAATAATGAATTAATAGATAAAATGCTAATATGTCCTTGAATTATAATAATTTATAAACTTGGTGAGCAAATATTAATTCAATTGCAATTTTTAGAGTCACTTTTGGTCTCCATAGTTTGAATCAAATTTTACTTTCATCTCTTTAGTTTCAATTATTTTGATTTTGGTCTTATATTTTACAAACCGTTGCAACTAAAAGACACATTAGCATTTTTGTTTATTAAATTATTAATTTAGTTGCATTTTGGTCATATAATTTATAAAACTGTTACAATTTTGATCATGTAATTTTCAAACGATTAGCAATAAAAGAATGAATTTAATGAATTAATAGATAAAATTCTAATATGTCCTTGAATTATAATAATTTATAAACTGCATGACTAAAAACAAAACAACTGAAACTACAATTATACAAGTAGATCTTGACCCAAATTACATAGACTCAAATGGTTACAAACTACAATCTACACATTCTTTTATTTCTTAAAATTAAAATAAAGATTACTAATAAAAATTCAAAATATTTTTTCTTTTTAAAGGTCAGCCCTTGCTGGCCCCCTTGCTTTTTTTATTATTTTATTTATTTATTTACTTTTAAGATTTAAAGAAATTATTAAAATTGTATAATAATTCATTTTAGTACTTTTGCAAAGGGGTAGAATTGTCCTTTAGAATTTCATTAAAACTTGGGTTTGAACTTTGAAGACCAAATTCTTGGATGTGGACAAAAGTGGTACTATGCACGCACATATTGCATATACAACATTCACACACACCACCCTTATCTATATTAAATAATCACATCCATCCTCGATATTTCTCTGAATCTCACGCCTTAGTTGATAATAAAAAATAATTATATTAACTTATATCCTAATAAAGTTTCTGGGTATGTTAGCAAGGGTGAGTCAAAACCCAACCTCACATTATAAAGGGAACAAAACAATCAGTTATGTTGAAGGGCAACTAGGCATATTTTAATAATGGTAGAAAGCGCCTGCCTAAAGGAAAAAACGAAGGTGTTTGAATGGGTCAGGCAACCATTAATTTCTAAACCTGAAATTGCTTGCACCAAAAGAGCCGTCATCATGCATTATTTTTCATTCAACGATATTTTGATCTCATCAATTTCAAGGCTTCAAGCAACTTGAAAAATACTCGTAGTTTAAAAAAAGGTGCTGGGCATTCCATGCTTGGGCCATGATTATAATAACGAGCTGACCATCTTTGATCCCCAAATCTTCGGTAGAAATCCTTAAGGTCATACCTTTTTTACCAGACCTAGTGTCATTCAATATCTCTTTAGAAACTCATTCCTGAATGTGAAAAATCTTCGAGTAACAGCAATTTAATTATTAGAAATTTAGAATACATATGCAGGTATTGTCACATAACAACAGCGAATCAATGATGTATTAGATGAAGTTGGAATCTCAATTCCTCACTTGGTTGCAGCAATCACATCCAATTTTATTGCATGGGAGGCAAGTAACTAGCAGAAGTATCCTGGGTTACACTAAGTGATGATGAAGTGTGGCTCTCTCCCTGGGCTGAAATTTCTCTGGCTGTTAATCATCTGGGATCTGTTCTGCATCCCGACACAAGTTACAGATTGACCTACAAAACACACAAGAAGAAATACTTATTTAGAGCAAAAGTAGAACAACCAATTAACACATTTCTTCCCCTAACAATTGTTTTTACAGATCATGAAACAGTTAAATTCGATAGAAATATAAGATCCACGACGTTTACCACAGTGACAGTAGAGTAGTAACAATGAAATTTAAGAAAAACCCTTCAGCCCAAAAAGAATTTGGACTCAGATTATAGACAATCTTTTGGGTTGCTAAGAGCATCTTGAGAAAGGACTTCCCGTCTTCAGTGTGTTTGATATATAACAGCTAAACCTACTATAAAAGATGCTAAATGGCAGCCATATTTCAACTTGTCATGGAATAAACCAAGTACAGATATGGAATGTTTTGTCTCCTGGAAGGCACAACATAAAGGTTTAGAAATGTAGCTCATTAGCTGTCACATAAACCTAAAACAACGAGTTCATAAACTTTTGCTCTTGAGATCATGAGCCTAGCCATATTATCACATTTATGGGCAGGAACCTAGGATGAACAATAATATTTTTACTCATGGCTTATGTTTTTCTTATGGGCTGATGTTTCAAAGTCTTCGAAGTAATCACAAAAAACCAACCTATCCAACCAGTAAACACCACTTGTGATGTTTTAACCTTCAAAAGGGACATGGAAGGTCTAAATGACTTTATGAGAAGAAGAAAAATGAATGCCTCAAAGGTAGAGGACAAGAACACCATCAAACATATGTGTAGTACAAAGCTAAATTACCATCTAACAAGTTTATGGATGATAACCTGTCCAATTAGCCACAGAATTTGAAGCTGGTCCATCTAACGGAAGAGCCTGGACACCGATCTCTTCGGTACTTTCCCTTCAAGCTTCAATCTTCTATATGCTTCTCTTATGTGACATGGCCTGATTGCCCCAGATTCTCTCCTCTCTGACATAACTATTCTGGCTGCAAAATAACAAGAGTGCCTCTTGGTAAGACATCAATTTTGAGCCATCAAATTACCGTTACACTAAAATTTCTGGACCAAGCAATAGTCATTTATTTTGCTGTTATATGGAAAGTCCAGAGGACGCAACTGGAAATGATTCATAATGCTAACATCTAGCAATATTCACTCATCCTTGATCCTAGGAATACAGTCATAGAAATATCAATTTTCTTCCCTTCCTATTCACCGAAATATGAAAAAACTCAACATACCTGTTTCAACAAGTTCGCCGACAAACATCTTCGCTATCCCTGACACTACAATTGTCATTGGCACAGATATTTTTGGGGTTCCACTGATGCTAGCTAACAACTGCATGCAAATAATGTATACCAAGTTTAATGCAAAAATGACTACCATCAACAAGTTCTGATGCAGATATGACAATTCTCAAAAAGTCCATTGCCAAAAAATTTCTAGAATGCAGAAAATCCACTCCGGAAATGCCAACTATATAACAAAATAAAAAGGAAGCATACCCTTTTCATGTTGGATTTCTGAAATCCAGCTCTCCGAAATGACTCATACCTACTCATCTGTTCCTCTGTGAATCGCGATAACATAGCCCTGAAAGATTGTTGAGAGTAGATTAATTATGAACTTACTTGGGACCCTCCATAAACATGTACTACCATATGTTGGAACATTTTTTTTTATATATACACTAAGCAAGAGTATTCTTGAAATGCAAAAACACAAATTCAAGTAGAAGTAACAAAGCCAGATTTAATTTCTTGAAGAAAAGCTTCAATCCCTAAATGGGGTTAAGAAAAAGTAAGAAAAAGAAAGAAAGATACATACTGCATCGTGGCCATTTTGAGGGGGTCACCAGTGGTAGAGAACTTTCCGAGTTCAACATCCATGTTGTCTTCGTCTTCGTCCTCATCGTCTTCTTTGTTGCTGTGCTTGCCGACGTTTCGAGCGGGGGCGGTGGGTGCTGTTCTTGTAGTGGTAGTTGTAGTTGCAGTTGTTGGTGGTGCTGCTGATGGTGTGGATTTGGTTGATGGGTCTTTGGAGCCAAGAGGAAGAAGAGGGTCGTCGTCTTCTTGGGTTTCAACGGCGGCGCGTGAAGCATCAGCCGCCGGAGAATCGGGGGGTGAATCATCTTGCTCCTCAAAGGCCGCTTCGAATGGGTCCTTCGATTGCTGCTTCATTCTTAATTCTCAAATTGCTATTTGCCCACCCATTTCTTTGATTCATAAGAACTTAAATAGGTTCCCCCAAAATCAAAGAACAGAATTTGGGTTGGCCCAAACTGACAAAAAAAAAAAGTTAGGTCTGGCCCAAATAAAAGAAATGAAATTTAGGTTGGCCCAAAATCAAAGTATAAACTAGACTATTTTCTTCACTCCAAAAGGAAAAAAGACTAACTAGATATTTAGAGATTTGGTCCTCACCATTTAAATTTTTTGAATTGATCCTTGAGTTTTATGTTGTTTGTAATATTAGAATATTTTGCACCAAAATTAGAATTATTTTCAAATTAAAACTAATAACTTGCTTACACTCATGAGTTTTATTAAATAATAATTGAAAATGATGTTTATAGCATTGGATTTGATTTTTAAACACAAATTCAAAAATTTCCCAAACTTAAAGTTCAAACCCTAATTTTTTTAGTGAGCCTCAATTTCTCAAGCAAATAAGCATTGAAATTGAAATTAGTTTTAGAAAGAACATATTTAATTTCTTAACAAAGTTATTCTTAAAAACAAATGAATAAAATTAAAAATATGGGTTTTGTCAAGTTAACTAGTGACATTTCAAAATTGTGATAAGATTGCAAACAATATAAAATACAAAAGATCAAAATTGGACAAATTTAAAACACGAAGACCAAAGGTGGTGGTTCAAAACACAAAGACCAAAAATATTTTTCCCTCACCCGAAGTTGTTGCCAAGTGTCGTACAAAAGCCAATATTGAGTTTTCCTTTGAAATTTGAAGTTATAGAAACATTGAACTCTTGTTACAACCATAACACCAGATTAGATACAATGAAGTATGAAGGTGGATCGGTGTGTTATGCATAATATGTCATTTTTATAGTTGCGTCAATCTAAATCAAATTAAGTAATACTTTAATGGTGTTGCAATATATGTCACATGTATATCCAAACCCAATTCTACGATGTGATATCCTCATGAGAAATATCAACTAATATATTTCACTTTAGAGGTAGCCCATTGGTTTCTCGACTAAAGTTAAAGAGATGAATTATATAAAGCTGCTTTTATACAGATATGGTGATTCAAAGGCAGATCTAGTGATGCAATATCATTCATACATATCCCTTCATGGACATTAAATCATGTTTGGTTTACTCTCATCACCATATGGTGAAATTGGGTGCTAACTAAGGCAAAATTATCCAAAGTGGTGATCCTTTCATTTATTGACACTTCACCAAACCCAAATCAGGTTTTGTCACTTCACCAAACCCAAATCAGGTTTTGTTTCTTTCTTATTATAATGAGTCATGCAGTCGACGGAATTAGTCATCATTTTCATATATGCTCTCTTTGCATGTTGTGGTCTTTTAGACTGGTTCTTTGAGGTAATTAGACTCAAATTAATGTCCAAAGTTTTATTCAACATAGATTGGAGAGTTGAATTTTGGTGACTTTAGAGGGTCATTATGCAGTCAAATGATGAATATAATTAATATGGCTAAAAGGGACCAGCTGCTAGCAGAGAAGATTCCGCCGCTGATGATGATGATGATGGACCATATTGTTGCATAAACCAGCATCATCAAAATGTGCATAGGCCTGAAGCAATGACAGTACATGGACTCAGAAAGATCACCAGTTTGGGAGGATCAATGAGTGTTTTATCTTTCTTTTAAAATTGAACAAGTAGTACATTACATTGAAGCAAGCATTTTACATGGATGTCACTCATACCTCTTTCTGCTCTTCAGGGTCCCATATGGAGACATTGTCCATTATTATGGTCTCTTAAAACCAAAGCAACCCTTCTGAAATTCCATCTGGGTTTCAATCCACTTGAGCCATCATATATGTGCATATATATTATATGTTTATATATCAGCCCTAGAGTCCTTGATTTCAGGTGAAAAATGGAATTGCAGTAGGCTTCCCAAAATGTGGCGCCCAAACATGGTCATCAATTATCAGGCTGCAATGGTCATATTCCAACACAAACCAAGCCTTTATTGTATTCATAATTATGCTTCCTAGAGAGTCCTAACTCATTGACCATATAAAAAATATAAAGATTCAAAGAGGTCCACAAAAAGAGAGAGAGAAGACAGAGATTAAAGTGATGAATCCCAACATCTCCAAAATCAATCTATATGCTTTTTCTTTTTTCACGTTCTGGCCTAAAGTAAAAGGGGAGGGGGCTCCTCTAGAATGCTACTGGTACTTATTCTTCCTAGCAAAATAACAAAGGAAGATGGTCTAAAAAACCCACTTAATGTGTCCACTTTAAAAGCAAGAATAATGGAGTGTTATCTGCTTGCTCCAAGTTGATATCATTCTTGGCTGGTAGCCAATCATCATGATTAAAATCGAAAAGACTATCTCATTAGTGCATACATGAAGTTAAGAATATCCAAGTCCTTCTTGATAATGTAAGCACAGGAACAGTTGGTCTATGTTGAAAAACTCCAAGCTTTTCTTGAGTTGCTATATACACAACATACACATGAAGTTAAAATATCCAATCAGAACACAGTGAAACTAGAACAAAAGCCAGGATAAAAGGGTTCAATCACAGTAAAAAAATTATCAGTGTCCCTTTTTTTTTTTTATAATTGTTCTAAAGATCAAGCATATATTATACATAGAGTAATTCTCACATTTATATGTGATTTACAAGGAATTCTATATATGCACTTTTATACAGGAAGCATGTTATCCTATACGAGCAAGGAGAGACGGCACTTACCATGGACCTTATTATTGTATAGGATGGCATGCTTCCTCTAAAAGCGCATATAGGATTGCCTTCTAGAATTTCTTGCGGACCACATGTGAATGAACTGCATATAGAAGCGAGAACTTTTTATTACGCATATAGCTTCAGGGATGTAATGGTGATATTATAGCTCATACAACCTCCATATCAATTTGGTTATGAGTTGGATTGATGAACTGATTTCCTGCTTATGATCCATACTTTAAATTCTAGACTGGGTCATGGACCTCATCTACTATTGAATATTCGAGTTCTGATTTCTGTAGTTCAATTAGATTCAATAACAAGCAAAGTAAAGTGAGGGCAATTATGTCATTCCAATCGAAAGCTAAGGGAATTTTAAATATTGGTTGATCAAACGGTCTGTTGTTATGAATCTTTAATATGCAAATGCAAGAGCTGCTTTTGCTTTTCCTTTTTATAAAGTTGAAGATGAAACCAAAAATACTGTGGAAAAGAGAGCTAAAAAATTGCAAGGCAAAGTTCCATATTAATAGCATCCAAGGTGTTCTCTCTCATTTTCTATCTGTGTGTGTGTAAAACCAAAGTACATACCAATGAAATGGTTGCTGTTTTTCTTCAGTCTAACAAAAATAAAAACTAGTTTCTCTAGAACCCATCTTCTGTAATCCAAAACCTTTCCATGGCCAGTTCAGAAATGAAATTTGTCTTCCTCTTCACTCTACTTGTGTTCCTCACTTGTTTTCATTCTGCTTCTTCTCATAATCTGTCTCTCAGGAGGCAAGCTTCAATCCTGGTTTCTCTCAAACAATACTTTGAAGCCTCCAATCCTCCTCTAAGTAGCTGGAACGTATCAAACTATATGTTCCTCTGCTCCTGGGCTGGTATCAAATGTGACAACCTGAACAGATCAGTTGTTTCACTGGACATATCCAATTACAACCTCTCCGGTTCTCTTTCCCCTGCAGTCACAGAACTGAGAACCCTGGTCAATCTATCAGTGTCTGGAAATGGTTTTTCAGGCATTGTTCCAGTCGAAGTTCACAAGCTAGCGAGGCTTCAATACCTCAACATATCAAACAATGAGTTCAGCGGAAGTTTGGACTGGGAATTTGCTCAGTTGAAGGAGCTTGTATTGCTTGATGCTTACAACAATGATTTCAATGGCTCACTCCCATTAGGTGTCACTCAACTTCCCAAGTTGAAGCGCTTAGACTTTGGCGGGAACTACTTTAGTGGGAATATTCCTCCAAGCTACGGAAATATGGAGCAGCTCAACTATCTCTCACTTGCAGGAAATGATCTGAGTGGCTTCATACCAAGTGAGCTTGGTAACCTCACCAACCTCAAGCAGCTTTTCTTGGGTTATTACAATGAGTTTGATGGTGGAATCCCACCTGAGTTTGGTAAGCTGATCAATATATTCCATTTAGACCTTGCAAATTGTGGCTTGGAGGGACCAATCCCTCCAGAACTTGGCAATCTAAAAGAGCTAGACACTTTGTTCTTGCAAACAAATCAGCTCAGCGGTTCCATTCCTGCTCAACTGGGCAATTTGAGTAGCCTGAGGTCTCTTGATCTTTCAAACAATGCACTAACAGGAGATATCCCGGTCGAGTTCTCTAACCTCCGCGAGCTTACCCTCTTGAACCTGTTCATCAACAGGTTTCATGGGGAGATCCCTCATGCCATTGCAGAGCTACCCAAGTTGGAGGTCTTGAAGCTGTGGCAGAACAATTTCACTGGAGCCATTCCTTCAAAGCTCGGACAGAATGGTCAACTGGTTGAGCTTGATCTGTCAACTAATAAGCTCACTGGGGTGGTCCCAAAATCTCTTTGCTTTGGAAGGAGGCTGAGCATCTTAATTCTGCTCAACAATTTTCTCTTTGGGCCTCTACCTGATGATCTTGGTAAATGTGACACACTAGTCAGAGTACGAATGGGGCAGAATTATCTGAGTGGATCAATACCACAAGGGTTTCTTTTCTTGCCTGAGCTCTTACTTATGGAGCTGCAAAACAATTATCTTAGTGGACAACTTGTGCAGGAAACAAGTAAGGTACCCTCCAAACTTAGCCAGCTGAATCTGTCAAGCAATCGCTTATCCGGGTCACTTCCTGCATTCATTGGAAATTTCTCTAGCTTGCAGATTCTTCTACTAAGTGGAAACAGATTTAGTGGAGAAATTCCATCTGACGTAGGCCGATTGAAAAATGTTCTCAAGTTGGATATGAGCAGAAACAATTTTTCAGGCAGAATCCCTCCAGCAATTGGAAATTGTTTCTCGCTGACTTATTTAGATTTGAGCCAAAACCAACTCTCAGGTCCAATCCCAGTTCAAATTGTTCAAATTCACATATTAGATTACTTGAATGTCTCTTGGAACCACTTAAGCCAGAGCCTCCCGAAGGAACTTGGGTCCTTGAAGAGCCTAACCTCTGCTGATTTTTCCCACAATAGCTTCTCTGGTTCAATACCACAAACAGGCCAATATTTATTTTTTAACTCCACATCCTTTGTAGGTAACCCTGATCTCTGTGACTCTTCTGCAAAGCTATGCAACTACAACTCAACCTCACCATCAGAGGCTCACAACCAAAGTGGCACCAAGTCCCAAGTCCTTGGGAAATTCAAGCTTTTCTTTGCTCTAGGACTCTTGCTATGTTCATTTGTGTTTGCAACATTGGCAATCATAAAGACCAGAAAGGTAAGGAAAAATTCAAACTCATGGAAGCTCACAGCATTCCAAAAGCTAGAATTTGGAAGTGAAGATATCTTAGAGTGCATAAAGGATAACAATGTTATAGGGAGAGGTGGAGCTGGGATTGTCTATAGAGGAACAATGCCTAGTGGAGACCAAGTAGCTGTGAAGAAGCTATTGGGAATTAACAAAGGCTCTTCTCATGACAATGGTCTCTCTGCAGAAATTCAGACACTTGGTAAAATCCGGCACCGGAACATTGTAAGATTGCTAGCATTTTGTTCAAACAAAGAGACCAATCTGCTCGTTTATGAATACATGCCAAATGGAAGTTTGGGTGAAGTTTTGCATGGGAAGAGAGGTGGGTATCTAAAGTGGGAGACTAGGCTGAATATAGCCATAGAAGCAGCAAAAGGCATTTGTTATTTGCACCATGATTGTTCACCTCTGATTCTCCATAGGGATGTTAAGTCCAACAACATTCTGCTAAACTCAGATTTTGAGGCTCATGTAGCAGATTTTGGACTTGCCAAGTTCTTGCAAGACACTGGAACATCAGAATGCATGTCTGCAATTGCAGGCTCATATGGCTATATTGCTCCAGGTACTTCTTTTACTACTTTGATACTCCTCAGTTTTAGACATTTTTGAACGTGAATTAGTTTCATTCAATCGAATAGACTACTAATTAGGCCCACTTAGCTCAACAGACCTACTTGATGCAGCACTTTGATAAATCAATTAAGCATATTCCTTATGTTTCCTCTGACTCGGTGAAACAAGTCAGCCTCAGCCACCTTCAATAATAACAGGTTGAATTAATCATTGGTCCAAAATTTTGATTTGTTTTCTTCAATTTGGTATTCAAATACTGAATAGATCAATATAATATACTTTTCTTTTTTCCTGCTGCATAAATTCTAGCGTATACTTTATTTTGGACCAAAGTAGTAAGTAGAGCCATGTGGATTCCAAGAACGGTAAAGGCTCCCTCCACTGACATAGGAAATTCTCCTTTTGCTTTTTATATTGCACTAACACACAGTAATGTGGTATGAGCTTTTGCATGTCTTGAAACCACAAAACCCATGTTCATTCAGATTTCAGCCCAATCACACACAACCTTTTTGACCGTAACCCAAAAATCATAGCAATTACAAACCCACAAAACACCAGAGATGAGCATACCCATTAAGAATCCTGATTGGGATCTAAGCTTTACTTTCCCTAAACCCTAGAAAGGGTTCAAACACCTGTAAAGAATATAAGACATAAACCCCAATTCCCTTTTCCTTTTTTACGCACAGGCTATTGCTTTACGCCTTTACTTATGTAGTTTTACTCAAATCTACCAAATGAATTTCACTTTTCTCACCTAAATTTTAATTGTACCTCATGGAAACAGAGTACGCGTACACATTGAAAGTGGATGAGAAGAGTGATGTGTATAGCTTTGGAGTGGTACTACTGGAGCTCATTACAGGGAGAAGGCCAGTTGGTGGTTTTGGAGAAGAGGGCATGGACATTGTTCAGTGGACCAAGATACAGACCAACTCGCGCAAAGAGGGGGTGATCAAGATCCTAGATCAACGGCTAGGAAGTGTTCCATTGGATGAAGCAATGCAGGTTTTTTTTGTAGCAGTGTTATGTGTTCAAGAGCACAGTGTGGAGAGACCAACCATGAGAGAAGTTGTCCAAATGCTTGCACAAGCTAAGCAACCAAACACATTCTACATGCAATGACTTCATGCAGCAACATTTGGGTGACCCAAAAATAAAGATGTCATGAATATATTAGACGTGATTTTTGGATCAAGTTGGTGAGAATGGTTGATTAATTAATGGTATAGCAGTAGCTAGCTAGGGACACAGTAACAACTGCAGGCAGTCAGTCAATCAGTCGGAAGTCCATAGTATATACAATGTTTCATGCATCTTTGCTCTCTCTGTTGTTCTTGTATTTGTTAGATTGAAGCTAGCTTTGTTCTGGTCATCAATGGCATGCAAAAGTGTAGTGGTTCAAGCGCACTGTAAAAGTGATTTGTAATGATTCGTTTTG
Source organism: Purshia tridentata (assembly GCA_003254885.1). Classification (NCBI taxonomy): domain Eukaryota; kingdom Viridiplantae; phylum Streptophyta; class Magnoliopsida; order Rosales; family Rosaceae; genus Purshia; species Purshia tridentata. Next base: position 746 of record QANT01001422.1, on the reverse strand, counting down.
TATTATTGTGTCATCATATAAAAGTATGACCAAATGATTTGAGGTTGCCTGCTCTATACTGTTTACATTTTGTACTTATTCGTTTGTGCTTTTGGGATTTGCTAAATCCCACTAAAATTAGACAAGAATACAAGGACAGGCATACTCATAGCGTTTGATCAGGCTTTTCTTAGTGTGTTCTTGTTGTTGTGGCCATTAGGATATTCAATATAGGCATAGCCACTAACCAACGATTACTACAAGAACTTTAAGCTTGAAGTGTTACATATCTACACTCCTATATGCTGCTAATCCTCTAGTCAATTTTCTTAACAAGTATATATGAGAGTAATAGCAAGTGAATATTTGTATCTACTTTTATGATTGATGTTAGTGAAAATATAAGATCAATCACACATGTAAAAAACTAGTATTTACGGGGTTTACCCTTTACAAGGGCAATGATCATGAGCATTAATGTTGCGATTTTCACTAACAAAAAGGAAAAAGAAGATTACAATGAAGAACAAGCAGGTTGTTAATTACTGTCGCAAATATTCTCTATTATCTCCTCCTCTTGTTCCCAATACAAAACCTCAAACACACTCACCAACTCATCTAGAGCCTAGAGGCACTTTCACCAAAGCGTTACAGAATCATTCTCACATTTAAAGACTTTATATAGGCTTACCCAGGCCCATATATTCAACAGCGGGGTCAAAAAGATAGGAAAATTACAAAGACGTACAAACTTTTTTTAATTAATT
>QANT01001421.1:0-21115 GCA_003254885.1 Purshia tridentata | reverse complement strand
TTGGCAGGAATGGAGTCAAAAAAACAAAATTAATCATGAACAACAAACATCAAATCGCACTGGCGGAACAATAAGTTGTGCTGTTCGCCGTGAGCAATATGTAATTTACTTAATATTATTTTCACTATTTAGTTTAATAAATATACCATTCTGTAATTCATATTTTAAAGTACTTACTTATTTTTGAGTTTAAATATTGTAGTTCAAAGGGCATGGGCGTTATCCTGATCCCATCACATTCTAGCAGACGACACATAGGCGCAAGGATGAGCGACAATCTTGGATTGATATGTCATCTGAACAAAAATATGTAACACTTTTATATTTTTAGTAAAGTATACTTTAGTTTTTATTGTGAATTTTATTATTAATTGACCAATTTTTGTTCATAATAAGCCTCCATGGAGAGCAGGTTAAAGGAAAGAATTGAGGCTGGAGATGAAGATAATTCTACTCTGCGAGAAGAGGTGTATGTTGAGGCGATGGGTCCGGAGCAGAGGAATAGGGTGCGAGGGTTTGGCCTTGGGGTTACACCGTCTGAGGTGCCATATGTTGGGGCCGCATGTGGATCATCGTCGCATGTATCATCATCCAGCTATGCTCATTTATAGGCTCAAAACCTACAATTGCAATCCCAGTTGGAGGCAATGAGGGTGGAGAATGAAGAGTTACGGAGGAGGCAGTCGCAGTCTCAACCTGAGTTTGGCGCACGTAGTGGTTCATAATCACAGGTTCCATCTCATCCTGCTTATCCTTCATGTTCGTCTTATCCCATGCATATGCCATTTCCTCCACATCAGTCATATTCAATGTCGTTTTATCCATCTCCGCCGCCATATGTGATGCCACCTTATCGCCCTGAGATGCGGCGTCTTAGCATAGTGGGGGACCTCAGCATAGTGGAGGCGCTTAGGAGGGAGGATTTACCGGGCTACTTCATAGAGGCGGGACCGAAGATGTGTTTTTGAGGGACTTCTTTACTACTCCACCATTGGAGGATCGTAGCACTTCACGTGGATGATTTTAGTTTTTTGTGCTTTATTAGTTTTAGTGGCAGATTCATCCGATTTTGTTGTTTAGATTTTGTGGCGGGTTTATCCGACCGTGTTCGTAATGTCGGGTAGTGAATCTCGTAACTTTCTATACTTTTAATATATCAGTGGCGGATTTATTCGATTTTGTAGCAAATTTAATTTTAAATGAAAAATTTTATGCTGAATATTAGCGGTGGATTGGTTCACGACAATTTTGAACAGCGGCGGTTTTTTAATACAATGTGGCAGATTGGCCACCGCTATATATTTAGTGGCGGTTTTAGGTGCACTATTGGCGGCGGATTTGTCCACCGCTATGTAATTAGCAGCGGTTTAAGTGTACTATTAGCAGCAGATTCGTATATAATTACCGGTGGTTTGGTCCGCCACTAATAGAATTAGCGGCGTTTTTACATGTACTATTTGCGGCGGATTAATCCGGATTAATCCACTGTTGACCAATAGTGGCGTTTTTTGTTTCTGATGCACTTGCGCTATTTAGAGGCGGATTAAGCCGCCAGATTGTTTAAATCCGATGCTGTTGCCAATTAGCGTCGCATGCTTTGGCGGCTGATGGCTAATCCGACGCTCATTTCCATTGGTGGTGGATTAAGCAAAAAAAGTCCACTAATGATGTTTTTGGTGGCGTTTTTGTATCCGCCACTAAGCCCCATTTTTGTTGTAGTAACGTTACTAACCAGTTGGCACGAAAGACATGGGGACGCACTCTCTCATGCTTAGATTAGCATTTTAGCCCTAAAAAAGCACATTTCGTGTTAAGAAGGAACGAAAACATCATTTCGGTGCATGCTCGGTCCAATTTAGTCCAATTTTCCACCAAAATGTGCCCTGTTGGCAAGAAAGATATGCGGAAGCACTTTCTCAGGCTTGGATTAGCGTTCTAGCCCTCAAGAAGCACATTTTTGCCTAACCGCGCACGAAAACATCATTTCGGCGCATACTCCATGTAATTTCGATTAAATTGCACCAAAACGTGCCCAGTATGCAACAAACACATGACGAAGCACTTTCTCCTTTATGGATTAGCGTTCTAGCATGAATGAACCACTTTAGGGGTTAAGAATGCATGAAACGTCATTTCGGGGCGCACTACGCACAATTTTGCCAAAGTTGCGCCAAAACGTGCTCGGTTGGCAAGAAGCACGTTCTCATGCTTGGATTAGCATTCTAGACCTCAAGAGGCACATTTCCCGTCAAGAAGGAACTAAAACGTCATTTCTGTGCATACTCAGTCTACTTTTGTCTAAATTGCATTAAAACATGCCCGCTTGGCAAGAAAGACGTGAGGAAGCACTTTCTCACGTCCCGATTAGGGTGCTAGCACTAAAGAACCACTTCAGTTGTGAAGAATGCAAGAAAACATCATTTCGGTGCATACCTAATCCAAATTGGTCCGAATTGCACCAAAACATTCTTGGTTGCCAAGAAAGGCATGAGTAAACACTTTCTCAGGTTTCGATTAGCGTGTCGACCCTACAGAACCACTTTCGGTGTTAAGGATGCACGAAAATGTTATTTCGGTGCACGCTGAGTCCAATTTGACAAAAGTTACACCAAAACGTTCTAGGTTGGAGAGAAAGACATGGGAAGGCAGTTTGTCATGTCTCAGTTAATGTTCTAGCGCTAAAGAACCACTTCAGGTGCTGAGAATGCACGAATACGTCATTTCGGTGCATACTTGGTCCAATTTGGTTAAAGTTGCACCAAAACGTACTCAGTTGACAAGAAACACATGGGGGAACCACTTTCTCATGTTTGGATTAGCGTTCCATCCCAAATGAACTACCTTAGGTGCTAGGAATGCACGAATACGTTATGTCAGTGCACACATTGCGTTAACATTGCACCAACACGTGCTCGGTTGGCAAGAAAGACATGGGGAAGCGGTTTCGTTTGTTTGGATTAGCGTTCTAGCCCTCAGGAAGTGCATTTCATGTTAATAAGGAACTACAACGTCATTTCGGTGCATTCTAAGTCTAGTTTCGTCCAATTGCTCGGTTGGCAAGAAAGACTTGGGGAAGTCGTTTCTGGTGTCTCGAATAGCGTTCTAGACCTAAGAAACAACTTTAAGTATTAAGAATGCATGAAGACGTCATTTCGCTACACATTGAGTACAATTTGGTTAACGTTGCACCAAAACATGCTCGGTTGGCAAGAAAGACATAGCGAAGCACTTTCTCATGCTTGGACTAGCGTTCTAGCCTTAAAAGAGCACATTTCGTGTTAGGATAAAGCAAAAATATCTTTTCAGCGCATACTCAGTCTAACTTCTTCCTAATTGCACCAAAACGATCCTGGTTGGAAAGAAAGAGATGAGGAAGCGCTTCTTAATGTCTCGATTAGCGTTCTAGCCCCTAAGAACAACTTTAGGTGTTAAGGATGAACGAAAACGTTGTTTCAGTGCACACTTAGTACAATTTGGTTAAAGTTGCACCGAAACTTTACCAACTAGTTGGCATGAAAGACATGGGGACGCACTCTCTCATGCTTGGATTAGCATTCTAACCATAAAAGAAGCACATTTCATGTTAAGAAGGATCGAAAACATCATTTCGATGCATGCCCGGTCCAATTTCGTTCAATTTTCCACCAAAACGTGCATGGTTGGCAAGAAAGATATGGGGAAGCACTTTCTCAGGCTTGGATTAGCGTTCTAGCCCTGAGGAAGCAAATTTTTGGCTAATCACGCACGAAAACATCATTTCAGTGCATACTCAATCTAATTTCGTTTAAGTTGCACCAAAATGTGCCCGATATGCAATAAACACGTGAGGAAGCACTTTCTCACTTTTGGATTAGTGTTCTAGCATGAATGAACCACTTTAGGTGTTAAGAATGCAAGAAACGTCATTTCGGTGCACACTGCGCCCAATTTGGTTAAAGTTGCACCAAAACGTGCTCGGTTGGCAAGAAGCACGTTCTCATGCTTAGATTAGCACTCTAAACCTCAAGAGCCACATTTCCTGTTAAGAAAAAACTAAAACATCATTCCGGTGCATACTCAGTCTACTTTTGTCTAAATTGAATCAGAACGCGCCCACTTGGCAAAAAATCCGTGAGGAAGCACTTCTTATGTCTCGATTAGCGTGCAAGCTCTAAAGAACCACTTCAGTTGTGACGAATGCAAGAAAACATCATTTTGGTGCATACCCAGTCCAAATTGGTCCGAATTGCACCAAAATGTTCTTGGTTGCCAAGAAATACATGAGTAAACAGTTTCACATGTCTCGATTAGCGTGCCGACTCTACAGAACCACTTTCAGTGCACGCTGAGTACAATTTGACAAAAGTTACACCAAAACGTTCCCAGTTGGAGAGAAAGACATGGGGAGGCAGTTTGTCATGTCTCGGCTAGCATTCTAGCGCTAAAGAACCACTTCAGGTGCTGAGAATACACAAATACGTCATTTCGGTACACACTTGGTCCAATTTGGTCAAAGTTGCACCAAAACTTACTCGGTTGACAAGAAACACATGGGGGAACCACTTTGTTATGTTGGGATTACCATTCCATCCCAAATGAACTACCTTAGGTGCTAGGAATGCACGAATACGTCATGTCAATGCACACATTGCGTTAACATTGCACCAACACGTGCTCGGTTGGCAAGAAAGACGCGGGGAAGCAGTTTCTCTTGTTTGGATTAGCGTTCTAGCCCTTAGGAAGTGCATTTCGTGTTAATAAGGAACTACAACATCATTTCGGTGCATTCTAAGTCTACTTTCGTCCAATTGCTCCAAAAAGTGCTCGGTTGGCAAGAAAGATATGGGGAAGCTGTTTCTCGTGTGTAGATTAGCGTTCTAGACCTAAAGAACAACTTTAAGTGTTAAGAATTTGGTTCATGTTGCTTCAAAACGTGCTCGGTTGGCAAGAAAGATATAGCGAAGAACTTTCTCCGGCTTGGACCAGCGTTCCAACCTTAAAGGAGCACATTTCGTGTAAGGATAGAGGAAAAATGTCTTTTCAACACATACTCAGTCTAACTTTGTCCTAATTGCACCAAAACGTAATCGGTTGGCAAGAAAGAGATGAGGAAGCGGTTTTTAATGTCACAATTAGCGTTCTAGCCCTTAAGAACAACTTTAGGTGTTAAGGTTGAACGCAAATGTAGTTTCGGTGCACACTCAGTACAATTTGGTTAAAGTTGCACTGAAACGTTACCAACCAGTTTGCACGAAAGACATGGGGAGGCACTCTCTCATGGTTGGACTAGCATTCTAGCCATAAAGAAGCACATTTCGTGTTAAGAAGGAGCGAAAACATCATTTCGGTGCATGCTCGGTCCAATTTCGTCCAATTTTCCGCCAAAATGTGCCAAGTTGGCAAGAAAGATATTGGGAAGCACTTTCTTAGGCTTGGATTAGCGTTCCTGCCCTCAAGAAGCACATTTTTGGCTAACCACGCCCAAAAACATCATTTCGGTGCATACTCAGTCTAATTTTGTTTAAATTGCACCAAAACATGCCTGGTATGCAATAAACACATGAGGAAGCACTTTCTCTTTTTTGGATTAGCGTTCTAGCACGAATAAACCACTTTAGGTGTTAAGAATGGAAGAAACGCCATTTCAGTGCACACTGCGCACAATTTCGTTAAAGTTGCACCAAAACGTGCTTGGTTGGCAAGAAGCACGCTCTCATGCTTGGATTAGCATTATAGACCTCAAGAGGCACATTTCCAGTGAAGAAAGAACTAAAACGTCATGTCGGTGCATACTCGGTCTACTTTAGTCTAAATTGCATCAAAACGCGCCCGCTTGACAAGAAAGACGTGAGGAAGCACTTTCTCATGTCTCGATTAGCGGGCTTGCCCTAAAGAACTACTTCAGTTGTGAAGAATGCAAGAAAACATTATTTCGGTGCATACCCAGTCCAAATTGGTCCGAATTGTGCCAAAACGTTCTTGGTCGCCAAGAAAGACATAAGTAAACACTTTCTCATGCCTCGATTAGCGTGTTGGCCCTACAGAACCACTTTCGGTGTTATGGATGCACGAAAACGTCAATTCGGCGCACGCTGAGGCCAATTTGACAAAAGTTATACGAAATCGTTCCCGGTTGGAGAGAAAGACATGGGGAGGCAGTTTGTCATGTCTCGGCTAGCGTTCTAGTGCTAAAGAACGACTTTAGGTGCTGAGAATGCACGAATATGTCATTTCGGTGCACACTTGGTCCAATTTGGTTAAAGTTGCACCAAAACGTGCTCGGTTGACAGGAAACACATGGGGGAACCACTTTCTCATGTTCGAATTAGCGTTCCATGCCAAATGAACTACCTTAGGTGCTAGGAATGCACGAATTGGTCATGTCAGTGCACACATTGCGTTAACGTTGCACCAACACGTGCCCGGTTGGCAAGAAAGACATGGGGAAGCGGTTTCCCTTGTTTGGATTAGCGTTCTAGCCCTCAGGAAGTGCATTTCCTGTTAATAAGGAACTACAACGTCATTGCGGTGCATTCTAATCCTAGTTTCATCCAATTGCTCCAAAAAGTGTTCGGTTGGCAAGAAAGAGATGGGGAAGCCATTGCTCGTGTCTCGATTAGCGTTCTAGACCTAAAGAACAACTTTAAGTGTTAAGAATGCACGAAGACGTCATTTCGGTGCACACTGAGTACAATTTGGTTAACGTTGCACCAAAACGTGCTTGGCTGGCAAGAAAGACATAGGGAAGTACTTTCTCATGCTTGGACTAGCGTTCCAGCTTTAAAGGAGCACATTTCGTGTTAGGATAAAGCAAAAATGTCTTTTCAGCGCATACTCAGTCTAACTTCGTCCTAATTGCACCAAAACGTACCTGGTTAGCAAGAAAGAGATGAGGAAGCGCTTTTTAATGTCTCGATTAGCGTTCTAGCCCCTAAGAACAACTTTAGGTGTTAAGAATTAATGAACAAAAACATCGTTTCGGAGCACACTCAGTACAATTTGGTTAAAGTTGCACTGAAACGTTACTAACCAGTTGGCACGAAAGACATGGGCACGTACTTTCTCCTGCTTGGATTAGCATTCTAGCCCTAAAAAAGCACATTTCGTGTTAAAAAGGAATGAAAACATCAGTTCCGTGCATGCTCGGTCCAATTTCGTCCAATTTTCCACCAAAACGTGGCCGATTGGCAAGAAAGATATGGGGAAGCAGTTTCTCAGACCTGGATTAGCGTTCTAGCCCTCAAGAAGCACATTTTTGGCTAACCACGCATAAAAACATCATTTTGGTGCATACTTAATCTAATTTCGTTTAAATTGCACTAAAACGTACCCGGTATGCAATAAATACATGAGGAAGCACTTTCTCACTTTTGGATTAGTGTTCTAGCACGAATGAACCACTTTAGGTGTTAATAATGCACGAAACATCATTTCGGTGCACACTGCGCACAATTTGGTTAAAGTTGCACCAAAATGTGCTCGGTTGGCAGAAAACACGTTCTCATGCTTGGATTAGCATTCTAGACCTCAACAGGCACATTTCTTGTTAAAAAAAAACTAAAACATCATTTCGATGCATACTCAGTCTACTTTCGTTTAAATTGCATCAAAACGCGCTTGCTTGGCAAGAAATACGTGAGGAAGCACTTTCTTGTTTATCGCTTAGCGTGCTACCCCAAAAGAACCACTTCAGTATTGAAGAATGCAAGAAAACATCATTTCGATGCATACCCAGTCCAAATTGGTCTGAATTGCACACAAACGGTCTTGGTTGCCAAGAAAGCTTGAGTAAACACTTTCTCATGTCTCGATTAGCGTGCTAGCCCTACAGCACCACTGTCGGTGTTAAGGATGCGTGAAAACGTCATTTCGGTGCACGCTGAGTCCAATTTGACAAAAGTTACACCAAAACGTTCCCGGTTGGAGAGAAAGACATGGGGAGGCAGTTTGTCATGCCTCGATTAGCGTTCTAGCGCTAAAGAACCACTTCAGTTGTTGAGAATGCACGAATACGTCATTTCGGTGCACACTTGGTCCAATTTGGTTAAAGTTGCACCAAAATGTGCGAGGTTGACAACACATGAGAGAACCACTTTCTCGTGTTTGGATTAGCGTTCCATCCCAAATGAACTACCTTAGGTGCTAGGAATGCACGAATACGTCATGTTAGCGCACACATTGCATTAACATTGCACCAACGCGTGCTCGGATGGCAAGAAAGACATGGGGAAGCGGTTTCTCTTCTCTGGATTAGCGTTCTAGCCCTCAGGAAGTGCATTTCGAGTTTATAACGAACTACAACGTCATTTCGGTGCATTCTAAGTCTAGTTTTGTACAATGGCTCCAAAAAGTGCTCGGTTGGCAAGAAATACATGGGGAAGCTGTTTCTCGTGTCTCGATTAGCGTTCTAGACCTAAAGAACAACTTTAAGTGTTAAGAATGCACATAGACGTCATTTCGGTGCACGCTGAGTAGAATTTGGTTCATGTTGCATCAAAACGCGCTCGGTTGGCAAGAAAGACATAGCGAAGCACTTTCTCAGGCTTGGACTAGCGGTCCAGCCTTAAAGGAGCACATTTTGTGTTAGGATAGAGCAAAAAAGTCTTTTCAGCGCATACTCAGTGTAACTTCATCCTAATTGCACCAAAACATACCCAGTTGGCAAGAGAGAGATGAGGAAGCGCTTTTTAATGTGTCAATTAGTGTTCTAGCCCCTAAGAACAATGTTAGGTGTTAAGGATGGATGAAAATGTCGTTTCGGCGCACACTCAGTACAATTTGTTTAAAATTGCACTGAAACGTTACTAACCAGTTGACACGAAAGACATGGGGACGTACTTTCTCATGCTTGGATTAGCATTCTAGCCCTAAAGAAGCACATTTCGTGTTAAGAAGGAACGAAAACATCATTCGGTCCAATTTCGTCCAATTTTCCACCAAAACGTGCCCGGTTGGCAACAAAGATATGGGGAAGCACTTTCTCAGGCTTGGATTAACGTTTTAGTCCTCAAGAACCACATTTTTGGCTAACCACGCGTAAACCATCATTTCGGTTCATGCTCAATCTAATTTCGATTAAATTGCACTAAAAATGGTTGATATGCAATAAACACATGAGGAAGCACTTTCTCACGTCTCGATTAGCTTGCTAGCCCTAAAGAACCACTTCATTTGTGAAGAATGCAAGAAAACATCATTTCGGTGCATATCCAGTCCAAATTGGTCCGAATTGCACCAAAACGTTCTTGGCTGCCACGAAAGACATGAGTAAACAGTTTCTCATGTCACGATTAGCGTGCCAGCCCTACAGAACCAATTTCGGTGTTATGGATGCACGAAAACGTCATTTCGGTGGACGCTGAGTCCAATTTGAAAAAATTTACACCAAAACGTTCCCGGCTTGAGAGAAAGACATAGGGAGCCAGTTTGTAAAGTCTCGGTTAGCGTTCTAGCGCTAAAGTACCACTTCAGGTGTTGAGAATGCAAGAATACGTCATTCCGGTGTACACTTGGTCCAATTTGGTTAAAGTTGCACCAAAACGTGCTCGGTTGACAAGAAACACATGGGGAACCACTTTATCATGTTTGGATTAGCGTTCCATCGCAAATGAACTACCTTACGTGCTAGGAATGCACGAATATGTCATGTCAGTGCACGCATTGAGTTAACGTTGCACCAACACGTGCTCGGTTGGCAAGAAAGACATAGGAAAGTGGTTTCCCTTGTTTGAATTAGCGTTCTAGCCTTTAGGAAGTGCATTTCGTGTTAATAAGGAACTACAACGTCTTCGGTGCATTCTAAGTCTAGTTTCGTCCAATTGCTCCAAAAAGTGCTCGGTCGGCAAGAAAGAGATGGGGAAGCCGTTGCTCGTGTCTCGATTAGTGTTCTAGACATAAAGAACAACTTTAAGTATTAAGAATGCACCAAGACGTCATTTCAGGTGCACAATGAGTACAATTTGGTTAACGTTGCACCAAAACCTGCTCGGTTGGCAAGAAAGACATAGGAAGCACTTTCTCATGCTTGAACTAGCGTTCCAGCCTTAAAGGAGCACATTTCGTGTTAGGATAGAGCAAAAATGTCTTTTCAGCGCATACACAGTCTAACTTCGTCCTAATTGCCCTAGAACGTACCCGGTTGGTAAGAAAGAGATGAGGTGGCACTTTTTAAAGTCTCGATTAGCGTTCTAGCCCCTAAGAACAACTTTAGGTGTTAAGGATGAACGAAAATTTAGTTTCGGTGCACACTCAGTACAATTTGGTTAAAGTTGCACCGAAACGTTACCAACCAGTTGGCACGAAAGACATGGGGACGCACTCTCTCATGCTTGGATTAGCATTCTAGCCCTAAAGAAGCACATTTCGTGTTAAGAAGGAACAAAAACATCATTTCCGTGCATGCTCGGTCCAATTTCGTCCAATTTTCCACCAAATCGTGCTCGGTTGGCAAGAAAGATATGGGAAAGCACTTTCTCAGCCTTGGATTAGCGTTCCAGCGCTCAAGAAGCACATTTTTGGCTAACCATGCATAAAAACATTATTTCGGTGCATACTCAATCTAATTTCGTTTAAATTGCACCAAAACGTGCTCGGTATGCAATAAACGCATGAGGAAGCACTTTTTCTCTTTTGGATTAGCGTTCTAGCACGAATGAACCACTTTAGGTGTTAAGAATGAACGAAACGTCATTTCGGTGCACACTGCGCACAATTTGCTTAAAGTTGCACCAAAACGTGCTCGGTTGGCAAGAAGCACATTCTCATACTTGGATTAGCATTCTAGACCTCAAGAGGCACATTTCCCGTTAACAAAGAACTCAAACGTCATTTCAATGCATACTCAGTCTACTTTTGTCTAAATTGGATCAAAACGCGCCTGCTTAGCAAGAAAGACAAGAGGAAGCACTTTCTCAAGTCTCGATTAGCGTGCTAGCCCTAAAGAACCACTTCAGTTGTGAAGAATGCAAGAAAACATCATTTCGGTGCATACCCAGTCCAAATTGGCTCGAATTGCACCAAGATGTTCTTGGTTGCCAAGAAAGACATAAGTAAACATTTTCTCATGTATCGATTAGCGTGCTGGCCCTATAGAACCACTTTCGATGTTAAGGATGCACGAAAACATCATTTCAGTGCACGCTGAGTCCAATTTGACAAAAGTTACACCAAGACATTCCCGGTTGGAGAGAAAGACATGGGGAGGCAGTTTGTCATGTCTCAGTTAGCGTTCTTGCGCTAAAGAACAATTTCAAGTGCTGAGAATACACGAATACGTCATTTCGGTGCACACTTGGTCTAATTTGGTTAAAGTTGCACCAAAACCTGCTCGGTTGACAAGAAACACATGGGGGAACTACTTTCTCATGTTTGGATTAGCGTTCCAGCCCAAATGAACTAATTAGTTGCTAGGAATGCACGAATACGTCATGTCAGTGCACAGATTGCGTTAATGTTGCACCATCACGTGCTCGGTTGGCAAGAAAGACATGGGGAAGCGGTTTCTCTTGTTTGGATTAGCGTTCTAGCCCTTAGGAAGTGCATTTTGTGTTAATAAGGAACTATAACATCATTTTGGTGCATTCTAAGTCTAATTTCGTCCAATTGTTCAAAAAAGTGGTCGGTTTGGGAGAAAGACATGGGGAAACCGATTCTCGTGTCTTGATTAGCGTTCTAGACCTGAAGAACAACTTTAAGTACTAAGAATGCGCAGAGACATCATTTCGGTGCAAACTGAGTACAATTTGGTTAACGTTGCACCAAAACGTGCTCGGTTGGCAAGAAAGACATAGGGAAGCACTTTCTCATGGTTAGACTAGCGTTCCAGCGTTAAAATAGCACATTTCGTGTTAGGATAGAGCAAAAATGCCTTTTCAGAGCATACCCAGTCTATCTTCATCCTAATTGGACCAAAACGTACCCGGTTGGCAGGAAAGAGATGAGGAAGAGCTTTTTAATGTCTCGATTAGCATTCTAGCCCCTAAGAACAACTTTAGGGGTTAAGGATGAATGAAAAATGTCGTTTCGGTGCGCATTTAGTACAATTTGGTTAAATTTGCACCGAAACCTTAACAACCAGTTGGCACGAAAGACATGGGGACGCACTCTCTTATGCTTGGATTAGCATTCTAGCCCTAAAGAAGCACATTTCGTGTTAAGAAGGAACAAAACCATCATTTTGGTGCATACTCGGTCCAATTTTGTCCAATTTTCCACCAAAATGTGCCCGGTTGGCAAGAAAGGTATGGGAAGCACTTTCTCAGGCTGGATTAGCGTTCCAGCCTTCAAGAAGCACATTTTTGGCTAACCACGCATAAAAACATCATTTCGGTGCATACTCAATCTAATTTCGTTTAAATTGCATCAAAACATGCTCGGTATGCAATAAACACAAGAGGAAGCACTTTCTCTCTTTTGGATTAACATTCTAGCACGAATGAACCACTTTAGCTGTTAAGAATGCACGAAACGTCATGTCGGTGCACACTGCACACAATTTGGTTAAAGTTGCACCAAAACGTGCTTGGTTGGCACGAAGCACATTCTCATGCTTGGATTAGCATTCTAGACCTCAAGTGGCACATTTCCTATTAAGAAAGAACTAAAATGTCATTTGGGTGCATAGTCAATCTTCTTTGACTTAAATTGCATTAAAACATGCGCGCTAGGCAAGAAAGATGTGCGGAAGCACTTTCTCATGGCTCGATTAGCATGCTAGCCCTAAAAACCACTTCAGTTGTGAAGAATGCAAGAAAACATCATTTCGGTGCAAACCTAGTCCAAATTGGTCCGAATTGCACCTAGACCTCAAGTGGCACATTTCCTATTAAGAAAGAATTAAAACATGCGCGCTAGGGAAGAAAGATGTGCAGAAGCACTTTCTCATGGCTCGATTAGCATGCTAGCCCTAAAAACCACTTCAGTTGTGAAGAATGCAACAAAACATCATTTCAGTGCAAACCTAGTCCAAATTGGTCCGAATTGCACCAAAACGTTCTCGGTTGCCAAGAAAGACATGAGTAAACACTTTCTCATGTCTCGATTAGCGTGCCGGCCCTATAGAACTACTTTCGGTGTTAAGGATACACGAAAACTTCATTTCGGTGCACGCTGAGTCCAATTTGACAAAAGTTACACCAAAAAGTTCCCGGTTGGAGAGAAAGACATGGGGAAGTAGTTTGTCATGTCTCGGTTAGAGTTCTAGCGCTAAAGAACCATTTCAGGTGCTTAGAATGCACAACTACATCATTTCGGTGCAAACTTGGTCCAATTTGGTTAAAGTTGCACCAAAACGTGCTCAATTGACAAGAAAGACATTGGGAAGCGGTTTTTCTTGTTTGGATTAGCGTTCTAGCCCTCAAAAAGTGCATTTCGTATTAATAAGGAACTACAACGTCATTTTGGTGCATTCTAAGTCTAGTTTCATCCAATTGCTCCAAAAAGTGGTTGGTTGGTGAGAAAGACATGGGGAAGCCGTTTCTCGTGTCTCGATTAGCGTTCTAGACCTAAAGTACAACTTTAAGTGTGAAGAATGCACGAAGACGTCATTTCGGCGAACACTAAGTAAAATTTCGTTAACGTTGCACCAAAACATGCTCGGTTGGCAAGAAAGACATAGGGAAGCACTTCTCATGCTTGGACTAGCGTTCTAGCCTTAAAGGAGCACATTTCGTGTTAGCATGGAGCAAAAATGTCTTTTCAGCGCATACTCATTCTAACTTCATCCTAATTGCACCAAAACGTGGCAAGTTGGCAAGAAAGAGATCAGGAAGCGCTTTTTAATGTCTCGATTAGCGTTCTAGCCCCTAACAACAACTTTAGGTGTTAAGGATGAACGACAACGTAGTTTTGGTGCACACTCAGTACAATTTGTTTAAAGTTGCACTTAAACGTTCCCAACCAATTGGCACGAAAGACATGCGGACGAACTCTCTCATGCTTGGATTAGCATTCTAGCCCTAACGAAGCAAATTTCGTATTAAGAAGGAACGAAAACATCATTTCAATGCATACTCGATCCAATTTCATCCAATCTTCCACCAAAACGTGCCTGGTTGGCAAGAAAGGTATGGGGAAGCACTTTCTCAGGCTTGAATTAGCGTTCTACCCTTGAAGAAGCACATTTTTGGCTAACCACGCACGAAAACTTCATTTCGGTGCATACTCAATCTAATTTCGTTTAAATTGCACCAAAACATGCCTGGTATGCAATAAACACATGAGGAAGCACTTTCTCTCTTTTGCATTAGTGTTCTAGCACGAATGAACCACTTTAGGTGTTAAGAATGTGCGAAGAAGTCATTTCGGTGCACACTAAGTAAAATTTGGTTACCGTTGCACCAAAACATGCTCGGTTGGCAAGAAAGACATAGGGAAGCACTTTCTCATGCTTAGACTAGCGTTCCAGCCTTAAAGGAGTACATTTCGTGTTATGATGGAGCAAAAATGTCTTTTCAGTGCATACTCAGTCGAACTTCTTCCTAATTGCAACAAAACGCACCCGGTTGGCAAGAAAGAGATGAGGAAGCACTTTTTAATGTCTCGATTAGCGTTCTAGCCCCTAAGAACAACTTTATGTGTTAAGGATGAACGAAAATGTCGATTTGGTGTACACACAGTACAATATGGTTAAAGTTGCACTGAAACGTTACCAACCAGTTGGCATGAAAGACATGGGGACACACTCTCTCATGCTTGGACTAGCATTCTAGCCCATTCGCATTAAGAAGCAACGTAAACATCATTTTGATGCATACTCGGTCCAATTTCGTCCAATTTTCTGCCAAAACGTGCCCGGTTGGCAAGAAAGATATGAGGAAGCACTTTCTCTGGCTTGGATTAGCGTTCTAGCCCTCAACAAGCACATTTTTGGCTAACCACGCATGAAAACATCATTTCGGTGCATACTCAATCTACATTTCCTGTTAAGAAAGAACTAAAACGTCATTTCGGTGCATACTCAGTCTACTTTCGTCTAAATTGCATCAAAACGCACCCGCTTGGCATGAAAGACGTGAGGAAGCACTTTCTCATGTCTCGATTAGCGTGCTAGCCCTAAAGAACCATTTCAATTGTGAAGAATGCAAGAAAACATCATTTCGGTGCATACCCAGTCCAAATTGGTCCGAATTGCACCAAAACGTTCTTGGTTGCCAAGAAAGACATGAGTAAACACTTTCTCATGTCTCAATTAGTGTGCCAGCCTTACGGAACCACTTTAGGTGTTAAGGATGCATGAAAACGTCATTTCGGTGCACACTGAGTCCAATTTGACAAAAGTTACACCAAAATGTTCCCGGTTGGAGAGAAAGACATGGGGAAGCAGTTTGTCATGTCTCGGTTAGCGTTGTAGTGCTAAAGAACCACTTCAGGTGCTGAGAATGCACGAGTACGTCATTTCGGTGCACACTTGGTCCAATTTGGTTAAAGTTGCACCAAAACCTACTCAGTTGACAAGAAACACATGGGGGAACCACTTTCTGATGTTTGGATTAGCATTCCAGCCCAGATGAACTACCTTTGGTGCTAGGAATGCACGAATATGTCATGTCCGTGCACACATTACGTTAACGTTGCACCAACACGTGCTCGGTTGGCAAGAAAGACATAGGGAAGCGGTTTCTCTTGTTTGGATTAGCGTTCTAGCCCTCAGGAAGTGCATTTCATGTTAACAAGGAACTACAACGTCATTTCGGTGCATTCTAAGTCTAGTTTCATCCAATTGCTCCAAAAAATACTCGGTTGGCATGAAAGACATGGGGAAGCCGTTTCTCGTGTCTCGATTAGCGTTCTAGACCTAAAGAACAACTTTCAGTGTTAAGAATGCACGAAGACGTCATTCGATGCACACTAAGTACAATTTGGTTAACGTTGCACCAAAACATGCTCGGTTGGCAAGAAACACACAGGGAAGCACTTTCTCATGCTTAGACTAGCGTTCCAGACTTAAAGGAGCACGTTTCGTGTTAGGATAGAGCAGAAATGTCTTTTTAGCGCATACTCAGTCTAACTTCGTCCTAATTGCATCAAAACATACCCGGTTGGCGAGAAAGAGATGAGGAAGTGCTTCGCTATGTCTTTAAGGCTAGAACGATAATCCAAGCATGAGAAAGTGCACCGAAATGACGTCATCGTGCATTCTTAACACTTAAATTTGTTCTTTAGGTCTAGAACTCTAATCGAGACACGAGAAACGGCTTGCCCATGTCTTTCTTGCCAACCGGGCACTTTTTGGGGCAATTGGATGAAACTAGACGGAGAATGCACCCAAAATGAGGTTCTAGCTTCTTATTAACACGAAATGCACTTCCTAAGGGCTAGAACGCTAATCCAAACAAGAGAAATCGCTTCCGCATGTCTTTCTTGCCAACCAAGCACGTGTTTGTGCAACGTTAACCAAATTTTACTTAATGTACACTGAAATGACGTATTCGTGCGTTCTTAGCACCTAAGGTAGTTCATTTGGGCTGGAACGCTAATCCAAATATGAGAAAGTGGTTCCCCCATGCGTTTTTTGTCAACCAAGCGCATTTTGGTGTAACTTTAATCAAATTGGACCAAATGTGCACCGAAATTACGTATTCGTGCATTCTCAGTACCTAAAGTGGTTCTTTAGCGCTAGAACGCTAACCGAGACTTGACAAAGTGCTTCCCCATGTTTTTGTCTCCAACCGAGAACGTTTTGGTGTAACTTTTGTCAAATTGGACTCAGTGTGCACCGAAAGGACGTTTTCATGCATCCTTAACACCTAAAGTGGTTCTTTAGGGCCGGCACGCTAATTAAGACATGAGAAAGTGTTTACTCATGTCTTTCTTGCCAACCAATAACATTTTGGTGCAATCCGGACCAATTTGGACTGAGTATGCACCGAAATGATGCTTTCCTGCATTCTTTGCAACTAAAGTGGTTCTTGAGGGCTAGCATGCTAATCGGAACCATGAGAAAGTGCTTCCTCACGTCTTTCTTGCCAAGCGGGCACATTTTGATGCAATTTAGACGAAAGTAGACTAAATATGCGCCGAAATGGCGTTTTATTGGTTTTTTAACAGGAAATGCGCCTCTTAAGGTCTAGAATGCTAATCCAAGCATGAGAACGTGCTTCTTGCCAACCGAGCACATTTTGGTGCAACTTTAACCAAATTGCGCGCAGTGTGCACCGAAATGATGTTTCGTGCATTCTTAACACCCAAAATGGTTCGTTCGTACTAGAACGCTAATCCAAAAGAGAGAAAGTGCTTCCTCATGTGTTTATTTCCAACCGGGCACATTTTGGTGCAATTTAAATGAAATTAGATTGAGCACGCATCAAAATGATGTTCGTGCGTGGTTAGCCAAAAATTTGCTTCTGGAGGGCTAGAACGCTAATCCAAGCCCGAGAAAGTGCTTCCTCGTATCTTTCATGCCGACCGGGCACGTTTTGGTGGAAAATTGGACGAAATTGGACTGAGTATGGACCGAAATAATGTTTTCGTTCCTTCTTAACATGACATGTGCTTCTTTAGGGCTAGAATGCTAATCTAAGCATGAGAAAGTGCTTCCGCATGTCTTTCATGCCAATTGGTTGGTAACGTTTTGGTGCAACTTTAACCAAATTGTACTGAGTGTGCACCGAAACGACGTTTTCGTTCATCCTTAACACCTAAAGTTGTTCTTTCGGGCTAGAACCCTAATCGAGACATTAAAAAGTGCTTCCTCATCTCTTTCTTGCCAATCAAGTACGTTTTGGTGCAATTAGGATGAAGTTAGACTGAGTATGCACTGAAAAGACATTTTTGCTCTATCCTAACACGAAATGTGCTCCTTTAAGGTTGGAACGCTAGTCCAAGCATGAGAAAGTGCTTTCCTATGTCTTTCTTAACAACCGAGCATGTTTTTGCAACGTTAACCAAATTGTACTCAGTGTGCACTGAAATGATGTCTTCGTGCATTCTTAACTCTGAAAGTTGTTCTGTAGGTCTAGAACGTTAACTGAGACACGAAAAACGGCTTCCCCATGTCTTTCTTACCAACCGGGCACTGCTTGGAGCAATTGGACGAAACGACGTTTTCGTTCATCCTTATCACCTCAAGTTGTTCTTAGGACTAGAACGCTAATTGAGATATTAAAAAGCACTTCCTCATCTCTTTCTTGCCAACCAAGTACGTTTTGGTGCAATTAGGAGGAAGTTAGACTGAGTATGCACTGAAAAGACATTTTTGCTCAATCCTAACACGAAATGTGCTCCTTTAAGGCTGGAACGATAGTCCAAGCATGAGAAAGTGCTTTCCTATGTCTTTCTTAACAACTGAGCATGTTTTTGCAACGTTAACCAAATTGTACTCAGTGTGCACTGAAATGACGTCTTCGTGCATTCTTAACTCTTAAAGTTGTTCTGTAGGTCTAGAACGCTAACTGAGAGACGAAAAACGGCTTCCCCATGTCTTTCTTGCCAACCGGGCACTGCTTGGAGCAATTGGACGAAACGACGTTTTCGTTCATCCTTATCACCTCAAGTTGTTCTTAGGGCTAGAACGCTAATTGAGACATTAAAAAGCGCTTCCTCATCTCTTTCTTGCCAACCAGGTACTTTTTAATGCAATTAGGACAAAGTTGGATTGAGCATGCACTGAAAAGACATTTTTTCTCTATCCTAACACGAAATGTGCTCTTTTAAGGCTGGAACACTAGTCCAAGCATGAGAAAGTGCTTCCTTATCTCTTTCTTGACAACCGAGCACTTTTTGGTGCAACGTTAACCAAATTGTACTCAGTGTGCACCGAAATGACGTCTTTGTGCATGTTTAACACTTAAAGTTCACCTTTAGGTCTAGAACGCTAATCGAGATACGAGAAACAACTTCCCCATGTCTTTATCTCCTACCGAGAATGTTTTGGTGTAACTTTTGTCAATTTCGACTCAGCGTGCACTGAAATGACGTTTTCGTGGATCCATAACATGAGAAAGTGGTTCTTTAGGGTCGGCACGGTAATCGAGACATGAGAAAGTGTTTACTCATGTCTTTCTTGCCAACCAAGAACGTTTTGGTGCAATTCGGACCAATTTTGACAGAGTATGCACCGAAATGATGCTTTCCTGCATTCTTCACAACTAAAGTGGTTCTTTAGGGCTAGCATGCTAATCGAGACATGAGAAAGTGCTTGCTCACGTCATTCTTGCCAAGTGGGCAAGTGTTGATGCAATTTAGAGGAAAGTAGACTGAGTATGCACTAAAATGAGGTTGTAATGCTTTCTTAACAAGAAATGTGCCTCTTGAGGTCTAGAATGCTAATCTAAGCATGAGAACGTGCTTCTTGCCAACCGAGCACATTTTGGGCCAACTTTAACCAAATTGTGCTCAGTGTGACCCGAAATGACGTTTCGTGCATTCTTACCACCTAAAGTGGTTCATTCGTGCTAGAACGCTAATAAAAAAAAAAAAAGTGCTTCCTCATGTGTTTATTGCCAACCGGGCACATTTTGGTGCAATTTAAATGAAATTAGATTGACTACGCACCGAAATGATGTTTTCGTGCGTGGTTAGCCCAAAATGTGCTTCTTTAGGGCTAGAACGCTAATCCAAGCCTGAGAAAGTGCTTCCACGTATGTTTCTTCCCCACCGGGCACGTTTTGGTGGAAAATTGGTCGAAATTGGATTGAGTATGCACCGAAATGATGTTTTCGTTCCTTCTTTACATTACATGTATTTCTTTAGGGCTAGAATGGTAATCTAAGCATGAGAAAGTGGTTCCCCATGTCTTTCATGCCAACTGGTTGGCAACGTTTCGGTGCAACTTGAAACAAATTGCACTAAGTGTGCACCGAAATGATGTTTTCGTTCATCCTTTTCACCTCAAGTTGTTCTTAGGGCTAGAACGCTAATCGAGACATTAAAAAGCGCTTCCTCATCTCTTTCTTGCCAACCAGGTACTTTTTGATGCAATTAGGACAAAGTTGGATTGAGTATGCACTGAAAAGACATTTTTTCTCTATCCTAACACGAAATGTGCTCCTTTAAGGCTGGAACACTAGTCCAAGCAAGAGAAAGTGCTTCCTTATCTCTTTCTTGACAACCGAGCACTTTTTGGTCCAACGTTAACCAAATTGTACTCAGTGTGCACCGAAATGACGTCTTCGTGCATGCTTAACACTTAAAGTTTTTGTTTAGGTCTAGAACGGTAATCGAGACACGAGAAACGGCTTGCCCATGTTTTTCTTGCCAACCGGGTACTTTTTGGAGCAATTGCATGAAACTAGACTGAGAATGCGCCCGAAATGACATTGTAGCTCGTTGTTAACATGAAATGCACTTCACGAGGGCTAGAACGCTAATTCAAACAAGAAAAATCGCTTCCCCATGTGGTTCTTGCCAACCGAGCACGTGTTGTTGCAACGTTCACCAAATTTTACTCGATGTGTACTGAAATGACGTATTCATGCGTTCTTAGCACCTAGGTAGTTCATTTGGGTTGGAACGCTAATCCAAACATGAGAAAGTGGTTCCCCCACGCATTTCTTGTGAACCGAGCATGTTTTGGTGTAACTTTAACCAAATTGGACCAAGTGTGCACTGAAATGACGTATTCGTGCATTCTCAACACCTAAAGTGGTTCTTTAGCACTAGAACGCTAACCGAGACATGACAAAGTGCTTCCGCATGTCTTTCTCTCCAACCGAGAACGTTTTACTGTAACTTTTGTCAAATTGGACTCAACATGCCCCGAAATGATGTTTTAGTGAAAGTGGTTTTTTTGGGGTCGGCACGCTAATCGAGACATGAGAAAGTGTTTACTCATGTCTTTCTTGCCAACCAAGAACGTTTTGGTGCAATTCGGACCAATTTTGACAGAGTATGCACCGAAATGATGCTTTTCTACATTCTTCACAACTGAAGTGGTTCTTTAGGGCTAGCACGCTAATCGAGACATGAGAAAGTGCTTCCTCACGTCTTTCTTACCAAGCGGGCACGTTTTGATGCAATTTTGACGAAAGTACACTGAGTATGCACCGTGAAGTTTGGTACAAAGTGCTTTAACACCCTAAAGCACCTACGTAAAACAACGATCACTGATCGGACCCAATTTTAAAACTATTTGACAAGACTGAACCAATCAAACACACTCAAGCCTGTACGACAGCTGCACAGCCCATGAAACACAATC
>QANT01001420.1:0-12670 GCA_003254885.1 Purshia tridentata | reverse complement strand
GTTATAATTCAGGTGGGTATCTTGCTAAAAAGCCTTTTTCATTAATATATACTTGTGATGGATTAGTAAATTATTCTTTGTATCACAAAGTCCTGGATTTTGTGTTAGGATTTACAACAGCAGTTTCTAATATTTAACTCGCCTCTATGCAAAAGGATTGTTAGTATGCAACATCTCTGTGTCTTGTTTGAGAGAGAGACATCCTCAGCCCCACTAGCTTCACACAAAATTGATCATTAATGTATAGATATGATGGAAATTTTTTTTCTGATAATGGATTTTTTAGCCAAGGGAATGTACTTAGAAACTTTTGCCCACAGAAGGACAGTTCCATATATTATCCAGAAATTAACAACATCTAAATCAACTCCCCAAATTTGATATAAAATTATATTTATGTAAATAACATGAAGCATACATATGTCCAACGTACAATTTGAAATTATATACAACATGAATTATAAACGTACAATACATGTTTTAAACTTAATTAAGAGTGAAACGATGCTTACGTCGATATATTTGGTAAATCTCTGATCCGGCCAATAAGTACTAGATGAGATCCAATTGTTGATTCATTGAAATCTCCATTGCATATAAATGAACATTGTGATAAACAACAAAAGCATAACATGGAAATATGATTAGAAATGATAAGCTATGCTCTGTTGGGGTGACCATGCCATGACCCATATATATCCATCAGTCCATGGGCTAGCTTCAATATATCTATGGCATGATGGTTTTCTCTTATTAAACCCAGCTCGCGATCCCATTGCCTGGAACAATCTCTTGCAAACCACATGTTTCCTATGTAACAGAATAATCCATGGAGGCACTGAAGCCCTCAATCTTCACTTCATAACCTCACACTTAGAAAAAGAGGTCGAAACTTATAGTCATTCCATGGCTTCAGTACCCTCCCTGTCAGCCAGTACTGCAAACCAAGACGGTAGCAATCTGAAGATGCAGGCCTCATGTAAGCTGCTTTGGAAGGCTGGGGATTATGAGGGGTCGGGGCTCTTTGTGGTGGATGCATCTTCTGGTTCAGATGCATTTTCATAACTTTTGGAAAATGCATTGGATGAGGTTGGAGTGGTGGGATATGGATCCACGCCATTTTGTAAAGGTAACTGGTACCTACTCGCCCAACTGCCCCTCCCCTTCCCACAAGGGTAGGAGGTATGGCATTGATGACCTTGTCATCCTCCTTTGCCTCGAGGGTTTGCTACAAAATTTTCAAGGCAAAAATGGAATGAGAATTATATAATATAGTAGTCAACTCCATCCAACTATTTTTGTATGCACACATATTCATCACTCACACTATGCAATTAATCAATTCATAACCAATTAGCCAGAGGGGTATAGTTTTCATAGTAGGGCCAGCCAAAAACAAAGAGATCAGACATGGGAAGTTTTCATCACCAAACCATTTCTAATGACAATGACTAACATATTTTTTTCCTGTAATTAAGTAGATCGTGGAATAAATGGGCTGGCTTGTTATGAATACTCCACATTTTATAAGTAGAAAATTATATTGTGAAAGAAATTCAAAACAAATGTATCCAATAGAGTATCAAAGACCAACTGATTTTCTAGATTAAGATCCGAACAAGACATACAAAGAATTAAGATAATTTCAAACGGGATCATATAATTAACATCACTGTAAATCTATCATTAAAAGGGCATAAGCACACACATTGAGAAGAAGACAGAAAACCAAGATAAGGATCGACATACATATTTTTATACAACGACTAATTAGATGGGTTGAAATTGGATCTCAATATCTCAGCATTATAGGATAACATGAGTTGTGTATTTATATATAATAGAGAAAAATCGAACCAAAATTTATCAATCATAAATATGAAACCCTAACACCATAGCTAGGTTTGTACATTCAATTGACGAAATGATTAATGGAAGGGTACATGATATATACCTCTGGTAAATCATTGATTCGATTTTCTTATAGCTTAAGCTCTTCACTACAAAGACCATCTTGCTCATCATCTTCGCCTTCACACACCTCAGAAATTTTGACCATTTTCTCAATGGAAAGAACCCCAATAGGTAAATGGAGATGGATATTACAGCGCAGGTGGTTGATTTACATAGCAAAGATTAGCCTTTAGGTCATTTTTATAGGTGAATAAAGGTTTTGAGAAGGGCATTTGAAAAAAAACAACGGGCTTCAAATCCTTATTTGAAATCTGGTTTTGGTTTTGATTTGGTAAGTGATAGGCTAGCTCCATCCAGATCTTTACAGCAGGTGCTTGGCTGTCAATTCATCCTTATCTATATAATAGGGTCAGGTTCAATGAACACACAAGAAACCACATTATTTTTCCCATTTGCTTATTTCTTTCGAACTCGCAACTAATAAATGATTTTTCTCATTAAATATCTTGATTATAAAAATTTTATGTGTAGGACGTCTGTTTTTAAACAAAGAGAAGCCTTTTTATAATTTTGCGTTTTATTACTAAATATTCTATTCTGAACATAATTTAACATTTTAATAATACACCAAAAATTTGAGAATTGAAACCTTAAGAGTCTGTTTTCACGATTTAATTTTTAAACTCTTCCAGGAATAAAATTAAAAGGCGAATTCACGACTTCAACCTAATCTATGTTGTTCAGCAAACTCAGTTAAGGTTGATGTTTCACTCTTTTGTTGGTGTCTAAAATTAATTGTGCTAACACATTGATCATAAAATTGTTCATAGATTCATATATCTCAACAAACAGACCATCGATCGAGGTCCCCATATTAATGTGAAAGGAACACTAACTCCATCAACCGTTTCAGGCTTTCTTGTTGTTCCTGAAAGAGTTTAGTTAATTTTCGACTGTGGCACGTAAGTTCAACCAGTTGATTCTGAATTATTACACGTTGACTTTCAAGTTCTGTTTGTTGACTCTGAAACAACATGCATTGTTTCTCCTCTATATGTGATGATACTGATGCCACATGAGATGATTACAATTCCTCTCCTGCTCTATATATATGATGATGGTGATGAATATGAAGTTGAACTAATTGATGTCTATATGATTTACTAGGCGGTGGTCTCAAGTGGCAAAGATCTCTTGAGGACACATCGAGACATCTCCTCCTACGTATACAAATTCATTTTGGTTAAGCTAAGAAGTAAAAGAATGCAAAATAAACAGTACTTGCTTAAAACAAAGTCACTTATGATCTGCTGCCTTATTGTTTGTATTTAGCCTTGGCAGTTGGCATTAACGTCCTTACTCGCAGTGTCATCAAATTTCTCCACCTGGTTAGGTTCTTCTCCACTCTTCTATGGTTCTCCATTTAATTAAAAAATATTCTGTATCAGACCATGTGTATAATCAAAAGATGATCGAAAACTGAAGAGCTTGATTGTGCACAATGTTTGTATGTAAGTTATTCTTGATATGCAGAGTTCTTATATATATATATCAAATCCCTCAAAAACAAAATTAAAATGAATGTACACATGTAGCAAAAGAACTGCAAATTAATAAAAAGGCCGGGTCCTTTAGATATACCTTCATTTTTCAATACCCCATTTTATAGTACGCTCATTAGGTAGTCTAACGTTAATATAATTTAGGTATCATATATAATGTATATTTTGCTATTCGATACATGAAAATGAATTAAAAATTCATGATTTGTAGCATTTATTACTATTAATTTTGATTGTTTTAATTGTTGAATTTCTATATATGACACTTGCTCCAAATATATAAGAAAAAAAATATTGTTAGCAATTATAAAAACATCGATCAAAATATAAATTCCAATTACCAAAAACACATTAAACACCTAATATACGTAACTAGTACATCTACAAACACAAATACTTGGGAGTGAAATTTTTGACCTACAAATTTACGTAGTAATCTATAAATATGCTAGATAGTGCATGGATATGGAACTACGTGGATGGGCATGTACGCTCAAGGAACTATGTGCATGTGCGTGCCTGACCATGCACATAGGACCGTGCATGCATTGAAATATGTGTATTAAAATGGAAAATTATTTATATTTAATATGTCGTTAATTTATTTTTCAAAAGGGCTAGCTCGATCTAGTTAACTTTCTTGACAAAATTTGAGCTTAAATTTCTAAAAAGGTTTGAGATTTGAAGTTTAATTAAGATTCTGTGTTGTTAGGATTTACAACCGCAGTTAATATTTATAACTTGCCCCTATGAAAAATGATTGTTTGTATATATCCAACATTGGGGCTTGGCTTGTTAATTTGAGAGAGAGAGAATCCTTCACACAAAAATGATCATTGTAAACATGGACATTCTTTTCTGATCATGGAATTTTTTAGCCAAGGAAACATTAATGTACTTAGAAACTGTCGCATTCGGGATGACATTTCCATCATCCAGAAGTCGTCAATATATATCTAAAATCGACTCCCTAAATTTGATATAAATTATATTTCTGGTAATAATTAATTTGAAGCCAAGTACATATGCCCAATGCACACATTGAAATAATAGATATAACATGAACTATAAACATACAATGTTTTAAACTTAGAGTAAAACTATCTGGTTAGTCGATCCAATAAGTTGCTGAGATCCATTAGTTGATTCATTGAAATCTCCATTGCATATATATGGAACAACATTAGGATAAAACAACAATAACATTACATGGAAATATGATTAGAAATGATAAGCTAATCTATGTTGGGGTGACCATAGCATGATCCATATATCTTCATGTCTGGCCATGTCGATCTTCAATCTATGGCATGATGGTTTTCTCTTATTAAACCGAGCTCACGCGTGATCGCATTGCGTGGAACAATCTCTTGCAAACCACATGTTTCCTTTGTGACAATATATATAATCTTTGGCGGCATCGAAGCCCTTTATCTTCACTTCATAACCCCACACTTCTATACTCCATGGCTGCAGTACCCTCCATATCGGCCAGCACTTCAAACTAGAACAGCAGCCATCTGAAGATGCCAAGATTCATGATATTTCGAATGGAGTGTGAAAGATCCAAGATTCATGGCATCAATTAGAATGTGTAGATATGCAATCCATGACTTCCAAATATTTGAGACTGGAACTAAATATTTTAAGCTCACCGTCCCAAAATCCGACTCATTTTGTTAATGAGAAATGCTCCATTGAATGGAACCCCGAAATCAATTTCAAGAGAACCCGCTCATCAAAATGTGCAGTTTTGACCGGCATAGTTTTCAAAGAAGGGAGGCTTATACAATGATCGATCGTCTGTAATATCACTGATTCTTACATATATACTCTAAAATTAGCGTATGAGGAAAACAGTAGTATCCCAACCAAGATTTATTGCGATGGAATGCTGAGATATATCTACCTCTTTAACGCTTCTCTCAATTGCAAAACCTCACCCACTTCTCTATGCTAACCGGCCCTCCACAGAACCACGTTCGGAGTTTGAATATGTCATCCTTCCCACAAGGGTAGGAGGTGTGGCATCGATGACACTGTCATCCTCCTTTGCCTCGAGGGTTTGCTACAAAAATTTTAAGGCAAAAATGGAGTGAAAATCATATTAGTGATCAGCTCCCAACAACTATTTTTGCATGAATTCAAAAACAATAAATACAAAAAAGAAAAATAGATAACTCATCTACACGTACATATTCATCATTCACAATATGCAATGAAATAATTAACCGAACTCCCACAGAGGGGTAAGTTTCAGAGTAAGGCCAGTGGGTAGTTTTCATCACTAAACCATTTATGATTAATGACAATAAAAATTTTTTATTCCTGTAAGTAGATCGGGAAATGTGATGGCTTCTTACGAATTCTTTCTTTTACAAGTGAAAAATTAAAGTGAGAATGAAATTCAAAACAAATGTATATGCAATAGACTATCAAAGACCTATTGATTTTCTAGTTCTAGATCCAAGAACGACATACAAGAATTACGATAATTTAAAACCGGATCATAAAACATCACTATAAATTTATCCATTAAAAGGCTTAAGCACACACATGCAGATGAGGACAGAACATGCACCAAGATATGGACATGTTTATACATCGACTAATTAGAAAATGAGTGTGTGTTTTTATATGTAAAGGACAAAATCCAACTAAATTAATCAATTTTCAGAAATATGAAACCCTAACAATATACATAGATTTTTTTTTACATTCAAGAGACAAAATGATTCATAAAAGGGTTTATGATATATACCTTTGGTAAATCATTGATGCGCTGTTCTTATAAGTTAAGGTCTCCAGTAGTACTAGATCATCTTCCTCATCATCTTTGCCTTCACACACCTCCGAAATCTTCACCATTTTCTCAATGAAAAGACAAACTTCGATAAGTAAATGGAGATGGAGATTAGAGCTAAGGTGATTTGTGCACATAGCAAATGTTAATTTTTATAGGTGAATAGAGCATTCCAGAAGGGCGGTTTTGAAAAAACAATGGGCTACAAATCCTTGTCTGAAATCTGGTTTTGATTAACATTTGGCAAGTATTGGCTCCATCCAGATCTTTTCAGCAGGTGCTTGGCTGTCACTTAATCCTTATCCTTAATTAATTATGAATTAGGGTAAGGTTCAATGAACACAAAAAAAAAAAAAAAAAAACTATNAAAAAAAAAAAAAAAAAAACCACTATTTTGACCAAAATCTTACCAAAAAAAAAAGGGAAGATTTCTCATTTGCATAGTTCCTAGGTGGCCAAATAAAATTCTCAATTTCAAAATTTATGGATGAAAGTTGTTAATTAAAAATGAAAAAACTAGATACGTACGATGTAAGAAGATTATTGCAACCCTTTTCTTTAGTACTAAATCTGCTTTGGTGTTAAAATGAAATTTATTACGTTCAGCAATTTAATTATAAACATTAACTAAAATCCCAATATTTGAAATATTTATATATATAGTCTTTATGATAACTGCTAACTAGCTTGTGATCTAGTAGTTTTCTGTCCACAATATCGGAGATATCCTAAATTCGAATTCCTTCCTCCAGATAGTACATTAGTTTATATTATAAGTATTGTCTCATCCCAACTATTGTTTTACTTCTTTTCTTAAAAAAAAAAAAAAATGTGTCTGTTCTTCATAAAATATATATTTTGGGAAAGTGTACCATTAAGATATATTCCCACAAAAAAAAAAAAAAAGGAATAAAAGATCAAGGCCAAAAATCATTAAAAAATATTTGTTAGGCCCAATATGGTGTTGTTGGCATATTATATATATCTAAGAATGTGCACAAGGTTCTTGGCATTTCTTTGTTTTGTGTTTTTTTTTTTGTGATAAACAGGTTCTTGGCATTTCTTGGATACATGGTTGTTGGCCTATTATAAATAGGGAAGAACCATGTGCAAGTTCTTCATATGACTGACTGGTTGTGAGTACGTTGAGACTTGAGAGTAGTGCATGTATAACTTTGAAAATGAAGAAGGCATTTTTCTTCTTACTCCTAGTTGTACCCCTGGCCTTCTCTTCTCGTAATTAATCTCTAACGCTTCTCTCTATATAGCTACTCAGTCTAGCTTAATTCACACTGTAATTTTATTTATTTATTAATTATTAATTAATCATTTGATTTTTTGTATGCATGGCTAGAGGAAGGTGGTGCAACAGTTAAAGATTTGCGACTGGACCTCAATTATGAGCAACAATTTTGCTACGAGTCCATTCCTTGTAGGGACTGCTCCTACTACTGCCACCTTTCCTATGGATCAAATGCGATGAACATGTGTTCACAACACGATACAGGACATACATGTTGTTGTATCAGTGGAGGTAACATATATATATATATATAATACTATTTGTAAACAATATAAAGTTACATTAATATATGTAGTATATACTAAGGCCACATTTGACCCTATTTTTAGAATTGCCAATGTTTGGTAAAAAAATATATATATATAAGTACTTATTGGTTATAAAAGCGTTTTTAAAAGATTTTTTTGAGAAGCACCTGATAATAGGTGTTTTCATCAATAAACACTTCAAATACTTTTGCGTGAACCACTTAAATTTTTTATAAAAATTTGTATATACTTCTTTGCAGAAACAATTCTAGCAAATATAGAATAAAAGTATTTTTAAAAAACAGTATCAAACGAACGCTAAATCTCTTCCCATGTTTTTGACTTTCTTATACGTAATTGTTTACATACACCAAAAAGAGGTACGTACTCTCTCTTCATATTCATTTTTGTCCATATACGCCAACTAATTTCATGCTCATTAATTATTTCCAGGTGAAGAATGAGATGACAATGGCACTAATAGAGGATTTAATTTTACCTCTTCAAAAATAAGATCTCTCTTAGATCACTAGCACTAGCAGTTGTACCCAGAATAAGTTATCCAACTATTTCTATTTATGTGGCTTATATATGTTCATCTAAACAACGTGTTCTGTTTAAGTGTGTTCCTATGATATCAATATAAAATTACTCTATATTCAAACAAAGTTTATTAACATATCGTGTTTTAATATATACACCCAAACTCATTTGCTAATTTACCATGTCATGTTGTGTTTTATTTGTTTCTCTAATTCACTTTTCTTTTTTCTTTTTTTTTCTTTCAATCAAATTAATAACAAAATACCAAAATATACAAATGATATCCAACATATCCTAAATATAGATCTAACAACATAAACCATCTGTAAACGTACGTGTGAGACCTAGAAATTTTGTCCACATCTTGCTTACTGATATGGTAGGCATAGCCTTTACTTTGGGTTACATTGATATCCTATTTATAACTTTTAAATATAATTAGAATTTACTCTGATAAAGCTTATTTATGACGACTCAAATTTACTGAGCTTTGTCAATTTGTAGCACAGACCATGGTCTCCCCCCTAAACACAGAGAATCTCCTTCTCAACAAAATAAAGAAATAGAAAGAGAGAGAGAGAGAAATAAAAATAGAGGAATAGAGAAGAGATGAAGAGAGATGGACGAGGTGGGCAGCATTATCACTTTAATTTTTAGATAAAATTGGAATTTTCGAAATAAAAAATTAGTGAGAAACATTGGGATATGACCAACACAAGAAAAAATAAAATAAAAAAACAAAAACTCAGAGTAGGCACTCAATAATCAATTCGTATTAACATTTGTTTTTCTTTTTTACATAGTCCACTTTAACTCGGGGTCTCAATATCTGATTTTTCAAGTTCAAGTATTACATTATATCCAAAATCATTTCCTGGAGTAAACAACAATTTGAGTTCTTCTGCCGTTTGAGTAGTATTGATTTTGTTTTCCTTCACAGTAAGATTTTCCTGAAATTGAACAGAGATTTATTAAGGTCGCCTGAGTTTTACAAGAAAAAGATAAATATATGTAGTTAATGGTGAGTATGACTTGCCTTCTTTACATAATCAGCCATGGTAGAGCTTACTATTTCTTGTATGACAAACTTTGTAACACGCTCTTTACCAAGTATATCCAAGAGAAAGCTTTTAGGGACCTGAAGTTTCAGATTAGCCATCAAGGAACAATGCTAAAGTATATATATGAGAGGGACAATTAACTTCAAAATGGTTCCAAAAAATAAATAGGCAACCCACAAATTAAATTTCACAAGCCTCAACAAACGAAAAGAAAAACTCAAATGAAAGTTAATGTAATACTTCTAAAATATCTAAATCCATAAAAGACCCTACAATGTATCAAACCAAAAGAGACTAGCAACTTTAGTTCATTGAAATTTATGAAATATTTCTGCTGTACATTATGGGATGTCAAAGGTGTTGGCTTCTCTGCAAGAAAGGTTTAACAAGAAAATTTGGTCATCTTACATATAAGCGCGTGACTTGTGAATAGATCAATCTGAGACAATAAAGTGTGGCTAACAGTTTAACTTCGCAAATGTTGTAATAATGAACACCCTCCATATCCAAATACAATTTAAATCTTTTGTTTAGCAAGATTAGGTAATAGACATATTTCAAATCAAACATTAAATTTAATGAAACTGATGCGGTCCATTGTCTCCCTAATTGAAATGAGAATTAATACGATATTCATAAACATCTTTCAAGACGAAAGTCACTCACCTTTAATGTTTTTCCTGGGTAGTTCCAAGGCACATGAAAAAGAAAATTATAGTTAAAAGTTGTGAACTTATAATTCCAAGAATTGCCAAAACATACAGATTTATGGAAGAAAGCAGAGATACTGTCGGCTTAGATTTCTCGCATCCATGCACTATAATTCAGCATATTAAGAAAATGGGCTGAGTTAAACTTGGATACATAGATTTAATAAACGTATGCATATCAAAATTGTGTAGGCCCCTTACTACACTCTTAGATATTCAATATAATGAGCATTATTTAAATTGTAGTCACTTCTGGAGGCTTTTTTGTTCATGAAAGCTAGCTTTTTGCGCAAGAACAACTGCAAGATTCTATTGGTATTGGGTATCCAAAGAGGGAGACGAACCTAAAGATTGTAGACGTCACCCAAAATTTGGCCTACATCTTATATTTGCACAGTATGCAACAGAGAAATCAGGGTAAGAAGATTAGTATTAATTTGATCAATATCAATGTATTACCTCCTTTTTGTCTGCGAAATCCGGGAACTGGTGGTGCTGTGCGTGCCAAATTTGACAAAACACGGTCAAAAACTTTTTGTGTTTCATCCCCACTCACGTCCACTCTAACCTGGCAATTGAACATAACAAGAACTTGCAATATAAGGTTCCAAACTCTTTGCCACAGAAATTGCAACATAGCTAAAATCACACAATTATCATTGATATAATCTTTCATGAAAAGGAAAAAACTTTATTAAAAGCCTCAGAGGCACAAAATCATTTTAAAGCTTGTTTCGAAATTTTGATTCAATCACATTCTATGGATGCTCAATACTGGTGTCTTGTGCTATAACAACATAAATGTGCCCAAGAATACTAAATGAAATATGAAAAGAATAATCATGCCATTTAATGTAAGGCCAAAATGCAAGTACGGATTCTAACTTTGCATTAGTTAAATTTTGCAATGCAAACTCACTTGTATCTTATTCTCATCTTGGGACTCTACAACAATCTTTGCGGTTTTCAATGTTATTCCAAGGCCTTCTGCATCTGCAATAGATGCCTCTAAACCTAGAACAATAACATAAGAAAGAAATCATATTACACAAAGCACAAAACAGAAATTAGAAACTCCCAAGGGCTTGTTAAATAGTCAATTAAATGATATTAACGGACCTGAATTGGCTGCATATATCGGCTCCGATAAACGAGCAATACCGACCTTATGCGAACTACAAAAATATAATAACCTCAAAAGATTGAAATATTAAACACACCCAATTTATTTTAACAAAAAATTCAAAACCCACTTATCACTCAACATAGCAGTTGCACTGAGGCATTGAAATGGATTCAAAATCAGTTTATCACCATGTTGCAATTCAAACTGTGAACTCTCTCATATAGAAAGCAACAAGATGTAAACTATAGATGTGTAAAAGGCAAGAAAAATATTTAAAAAGTAGAAAAAAGCTTACCCAGTAAACATATTGTGTTGTGTGTTAGGGAGCCCAATTCTTATAGCGCTATGAAATGTAAGAACATGACAATCGCTGTACCTTCCAACAGAAAACTGCTACAGAAAATAACTAATTGAACCATCATCATAAACTAAAAGCTTGTCAATTCAATCACACCATTTTACCATTTACCTAAAAGCTAAAAATTTGATTACTGGAAATTAAGTTCAGGGATTCGGTGAAATTGAGAGTTTGCTTACTTTGGGAAGTTGAAGGGAGTGGAAATGAGAGGAAACTGTTGTCAATGTCAACATCGTCGTCAATGACGCCATGCTACTGCTGCTGTCGTGAACTTGTAATGCAACGGTTTGTGTTTTCACAGAAATTGGAGAGTCTTATCCGCTCCAATACGACGTCGCTTCTAGGATGCACAGGTTTTACTTTTGGAATAATTAGAAATAGATTCAATTTTGAAGGCTCATTTAGACTAAAACCATATAGAAATTTAAATTAATACTTAAATCCAATTTTTTAGACTGAGGTCCAAAAAATAGACTTTTTAAAATTTTAACTCATATTATCTCTTAAAATTAAGATAATTACTATAAATTAATTTTAAAAATGAAAGATAATATCTGTTCAGACATATTTAAATAAAACATTCAAGATTATCTAGTTTTATATTTTTTTATTTAAAATAATAAATAATAATATCCGTTTATATTATATAATAAAAAAATATTAACTCATAAAAATAATCAAATAAGTAAGAGAAAAAATAAAAATATATATGTATAAGTACATTTCAATTGTACCAATATATATATATATTCGAGCTGCTTCATTTACTGAGTTTTGAGCTAAATCTTATTTTTTCACCTCATCCCCTTCTAGGGTATAGAATGTGTTCGATAGAGGCGTTATGTTAGGGTTTAGCTCTGAGATTTTGGGCAGAGCCCAAAATCCTAGAGCTAAACCATCACATAAAAGCTGACAAACCAGAACCGATCGATTGATTGGTACAATTAAAATGTATTTACAAACCAGAGTCAATCGTTCGTTTGGTATAGTTAAATCCTATAATTAACTATGGGATAATATGATAATATTAATTAGGATATAT
>QANT01001419.1:0-10135 GCA_003254885.1 Purshia tridentata | reverse complement strand
TTGTGGGATTTGTCGCCTGAGATCCGCCTACCTCTCTTTCTCTCTCTTTCTCCTTCTCTCCTCTGCTTTTTTTAGATATTTTATCAAACATCTTGTTAATACGTTAAAAAAATTAAATATATTGATAAAGAAAATTTAGTGGTATGAGAGTGGTAATCGATGAACGCTACACGTACGTTCGCGCAGTGGCAGGGAGGGTACGCTAATGATGAAGACTTTGTAGCACCCAAATAATTCAGCAAATTTAAGCACCACATAATTAGAGAAAGGTGAGTGATTTTAATTAAGGTACTCTTTGCAACCTTATCAATTCAATTAGAGTAAATAGTCATTTTGGTTCCCAAATTATTACACTGGTATCAGTTTGGTCTTCAAATTTCTAATTTAAAAAATTGAAGACGCTAATTTTTTCAATTTTACCAATTAAGGACTTTTTCATCAATTTACACATTTTTCATTCAAATTTAACCAGAAATAAAGGAGAAAAAATGATGCATGAGGAAAAAATGATAAGGTATAAATGAAAAGAACCATTTTGTCCTAAAAAAAACTTTATATGGTACTATAAAAACATAAATTTGGATACAAAATGTGTAAATTAATGAAAAAGTCTTTAATTGACAAAATTAAAAAAGTTAAAGTTCTTAATTTTTCTAAAAAAGTTAAAGTTCTTAATTTTTCAAATTAGAAATCTTGGGACCAAACTAATACAAGTATAATAGTCTGGAGATCAAAATGACTATTTACCTGTTCAATTATTATCCCTAACTATGATTATCATTTTTACTTGGACATGTGGGTAGCTTTGCACTTTGCCTTGGCAATAGGCATAGAGTGGACACAGATTGTGACCACTTTATTGTTTTTCTCACTTTTGTTGGGTCCCTGAAGAAGTCGTGATTCGTGTCTATGAGAGCAGCCTAGTATTTTTATAATACTTATGTGGTTTGAGAAACTCAACGCCATTCAATCATGTGCAACTAAGACAAGCTGCACTGAGAGTAGAACGACAGCTACAACTCTCTCAGTTTTGAGGGACAGTTGTTGGAATGATCAATGCTCATGCTTTTTTTGAAGTGTTTGGTGTAAAGGTCAATTCTAGTGACTCACTCTAAAGTTTTATGCATGTGCTTAAGCTTGTGTTTTCTCATTGTTTACTTTATTATTTCATTTATTTTACACTTTTACCTCATAAATATAGTGTTTTATTAACAAATTTTATTATCTTAGCGAAGTCTGTAACACACCGAAACCTTTATAATAGTTTAGATTAATAATCTCAGATTTTCGTTTTTAAAGTTTCTCAACTCAAGTAACCATATGCCAAAACAAAATTTGTAAGAGAAAATCACATATTAATTAGAAGTAAAGTTTCACACCCATTGCCGTTACATGGGTCAACCCAACAACAAAACTCATAGAGGAAGAAATCTGCAATAAGTGGCACCAGTAGCGGAGAGTGATTTTGCTATTTATTTGAGTTATATATATATAGGGATTTCTCAGGTGAGGATGACTGCATTTTTTACATTTTACGGACGCCGACATAGAACTGATACAGTGTAAACATGAGGTTGACACAGATGATGTGTTACAGCAAGTTCTGATGTGCTGCAGTAAGTTTTGGAATTTCGTGTTGACACTGTGTTTACCCCATGTTAGTACTATGTCGGTGTTCGCAAATTTTAAAAAATGCAGTCTTCTTCTCTAAAGAAGAACTATATATATATGTTTCAATTTCTTTAAAAATAATCTGCAGTAAGTTTTGGAATTTCGTGTTGACACTGTGTTTACCCCATGTTAGTACTATGTCAGTGTTCGCAAATTTTAAAAAATGCAGTCTTCTTCTCTAAAGAAGGACTATATATATATGTTTCAATTTCTTTAAAAATAAATAAGAAACAAAGAAAAATTTAAAGAAGATTTTGGTTTAGGACATCGTAATTTGCTTTGTATCTTGGATTTCATTTCAGCACATTAGTATAGGTATATGTTTATTCTAGATTTGGAGAAAAATATTGATTATGCACTGTTTTCCTTTGTTAAAAAAGGATGCTCTTATCGTTTTATGTTCTGCTATGCTATTTGTATTTTAAAATCGCCATTGTTTTGATATGTCGATTTATATGTTTTGTTTGATTTTAGTATTTCAGATTTATATTAAAAATATAATATCAACACAAAACATGAACATATAGCACTAGGACTCTTTCTTGTCTCCTATATCTACATCGTCAATACTGGGGAATTGCATTAGTGATCTTGTTATTATTATGGTAGCCCAAGTTTTGACATTAACGAATTCAGTACTCATTTAAATTGACATAGCACCAAAGCAAACAAAAATTAGGGGTGAGCACGGTCTGGATTGATTTGGTTTTAGGCCAAAATCGAATCCAAACCGCTCATGTCAGTTTGATTTAGTTTTTAAACCGTTCAATTAAACAATAGTAAAAAAAGAGATCAAAATCAAACCGTAGAGTTTGGTTTATATTGGTTTGTTGGTTTATCGGTTTCAATGCTCACTCCTAACAGAAACAACATAGAAAGCTACAACAAAAATCAAAGACTTGAGACCAAGCTAGTATTAATGAGAGAAAACAGTGTGCAATAAATCTACAAGAGTAGGGGAGCTACTCTTTCTCATGGTGGCGGAAAGCTTTTAGTGCTTTTGAGGGAGGCGAAGAGTTGGGGAAGTATTGAGGGGTTTCGGGTAACACCAAATATTGCTCCCTCGGTGTCTCATCTCTTCTTCACTGATGACAATATACTATTCCTTGGAGCCAAAAAAGAAGCAAGTCTGACTCTACGGGAGGTCTTTCAAGACTATATATGAATATGCATCGGAGCAAAAAATAAATTTTGATGCCCAGGTCAGGAGGACTACTTAATGAAGCCAAAGCCTTAAGCATGCAGTTTCAACTTTGCCCTAAACCCTAAACCCTAAGCATATATGCAGTTTCAACTTTGCTGCACATTTAGTAGCCAAGTTTGCTCTATCATGTAATGAGTTTTCATCTTGCATTATGGAAGCACCTCTATGGTTGCATCCAATCCTTTTACCTTTGTTTTTTCTCAACCAAAATTCTACAAGAGAGCACATGCAAAAGCTTAATAGTGATCATCCAAGCTTCTTAGGTATGATCTACATTGCAGTATACAGACCATCCAATGGACAAAGGTAAAGAAGTTTCAGAACTTTGTAACATCTCCAACAGAAAGAAAGTAGATTATGTACTTTATTTAGTTCATTTGCCATAATGCCAAGAAGTAAACAAAATGCACGCAAATATGAGAGAGTAACAAGGAATGGACTAAATTAAGGCATTTCATAATCCATAAACTCGATCTAGGCTTCTAGCCCAAATACATGAGTCACAAAATATAAGGCCCAGGTCTTACCCAAATGGCCGGACCGATCTATTGGGCTTAGGCTATTTTTAAGGATAGGGATAAAGAGAGTGCAAGTAGTCGTGGGAATGGGTCGGTTTTATCGGCCAATCGACCCATTATTGGCCAACCGATAATTCAACCAACATCCAACCCACCAAATCGGGTTGATAATATCAACTGACCTATTATAGTTGGTTCAGATATTGGTTTTGAAAATGATCAATTATCAGCTTTATTAGTCTATTTGTATTGGCATTATTGGCCTTATCGGTCTTATTGGCAACCGACTTGCATTCAACTCGCAATGGATGGGTTGGTTGTTGGTTATGAGATATAATGGTGTCGGTCGGTCGGGTGGGATAAAATTATCGGTCATTATCGACCCGACCTGACCCATTCTCACCCCTAACTACAAGTTTATTTTTTTTCTTGAAGACCAAAAAAATACTTGTTTTTTGTAAAAGAATCTAACAGGATAGAATTCAATCACTTTGTTAAATACAATATTGGTGGGATATGTTAGTGAAGATAACCAATAATTAAGGCTTTGCAATTGTAATTAAATGACACAGAACTCCAAAAACCATCTAATCCCAAGGTAAGTGGGAGCTTTCAAGACAGACTTAAATCCCTTGGTGGACATGCATTTTAATGTTGTGAACATGTCAATAGTTCATTTGTACGTACAGATTTACATCAAACACAAGCCATGCCTTTGCCCACCTTGTTTTAATTACTTACTTGTTATTTGGACCACATGTTGATCCATCCGAAGATATTAATTATTTAATGACACCTCATGTACTTAAGACTTAAATACTCTTACCGAAAGTAATGAACAATTAGTAATTAATAATTTTTCATTGTTTCCTCGATCGACTGTTAATTATTAAAGATGACTTGTTAATTATTTTTCATTCTTTGCTTTTCTTGCTCATTTCATTTTTAAGAGAGGACAGCACAGATGTCCTGGCCTACATATTGCTGATTCTTGTTCCGAATTCAACTTTATAAATGGCTTTAATTAATGTTGGGCGTTCGAATTGCCTAAACAAGCAGCCTAAGATGAAATTGAAAATTAAGAGCTTAATTAATGATGTTACAGAAGTTGCAATTCAACAAAGCAAGAAGGTGTTATCTTTTCGTATGGTCCACACTTATTTGGTACAACGACTAAAGGACTCACATTTATGACAATAATTTGATTTTTATCATTTACATTTTTTAAGTGATGTATATTAGAGTTAGTTGATGATAGTAAGAATTCGTATGTGATGCGAATATATTTAATAGTGTTTAATTTGTATGTCATTGTTAAAAATTATATATTTGGTAACAAAATTTGAGATTCTGTACATATATTTAAGGCGTATGAATTGGTATTAAAATTTTATCATGATTATTAA
Organism: Purshia tridentata; assembly: GCA_003254885.1. NCBI lineage: Eukaryota > Viridiplantae > Streptophyta > Magnoliopsida > Rosales > Rosaceae > Purshia > Purshia tridentata. The sequence continues at coordinate 5,336 of QANT01001419.1, read as the reverse complement.
TTACGTTAATAACAGAGCTGAGAATTTTGACTAGGAAAATGCTATGTGCTTATTTTTTGTGCTTTCTCTTTGTACATTCTCTCTTCTTTTGTTCATTTGAAAATTTAATCTCACGATCGAAACTGTTCAATATCAAGATCATCATTTATAGATCAACTCAGCAAAAAATTAACCAAATCAGAAATCGTTTAGTCATTTAACTGTTATCAAATAACTAACGGTGAATTTAACTGTTACCAAAACCATCTATTTATTTGATAACAGTTAAATGACTAAACGATTTTTGATTTGAATAATTTTTTGCAGAGTTGATTTATAAATGATAATCTTAATATTGAATGGTTCCGATCGTGAGATTAAATTGTCAAATGAACAAAAGAAGAGAGAAGGCACAAGGAGAAGGCACATAATATTCCCCTTTTGACTATAAAGAGTAAAGTTTAGGGTCTTATTTACGACTGGTCCCTCTCCCTAATTTCTTCTGCCATGAGAGATCAAGTACCAAGAAAAATAAAGTCATCCTCTACGGCTATACCATTACTTACCATCACACTATAATTAAGGTAACACCAGAAAGTCATCTTTTTGCATAGTGGCTAAATCATTTTCAATTTTAAGAGATTTTATTTCATATATTTATGAGACTGAAATCCAGTTTGATAACCCAAAGGTCCCAAATTTCAAGTTTTGTTACTATCAAAAACTATGACTTATTGCATTGGGTACTTCTACGGCTCAACTGAGGTGTCATTTGTAATTAACTTTTTAAGTATGACAAGTGCTAATTATTATGAGTTGAAAAGGGACATGATGGTCTTTTGGATGAAAAAAATGGTAGAAACTAGGAATTGAACACCACTTTGATTCTTGTTACTTTTATTTTTCAATTTATAGAGAAGATGGAATGACATTGGCACATAGCTTCCTTCCGACCATCTGAGAGTCAAAGTAGCGAGCCGTTCGGCGACCGCAGCGCGGTCGTCTCCAAAGCCCATGCATTTCAATTTACAAGATTCTTTGTTTATTTATTTCCCATATTTTATTTGTATTTTGATTATTTAATAATTATTAAATTATTGTCTTTACAGCTTCAGCTTGCTTTTCCTTCACGCATTTTTAACACCATCCCCATATATACTATTTATTATTTTTAAAAAATTATTTTCATGACAGCACCCACGTACCCTAAAATATAGTAATATACAATACAAAAACCCAAAAGAACCAAATACAAGAAAGGAGACACACTCACACACGCACACACCCTCTTTTGCACTCACAAGCAAACATCTCTCTCTCTCTCTCTCTCTCTCTCTCTCTCTCTCACAAATCAGATTAAAGAGAGAGAAGTCATGGTAATTAGTTCTGAGTGAATTTAATGAAAATTAATAGGGTAAGTGACTAGTGAGTTGTCGACTCATGATAATTATGGGTAATGCTACAATTAATTGATCACATACATCATATTTCTATCACGTTATTCACATAGAAATGGTAGGGTTGGTCCCCCTTGTGCTGTCTTATCTTATATGACACAAGTGGTGCAATTACACAAGATGTGGTACGTACTCGATCTCACATTAAAAAGCATTGAACACCCTCTAGAAACGTACCCCACAATCTTTTAAGAAAAAAAAATTATGTGACTTAAAAATTTGTATATATTAACAAGAAAATTAACTTTAAAAAAAAAAATCTATCACAATTAATTCAATCATATTTATTCTCTTGTTATACAAAAATAAAAATCTTTCTCGCTCCCTATTTTCAGTTAATTAAACAAGATAAAAACATGTATGTTTTTCTTTTCTTCTTGTGTTTATTTGTGAAAAAGATTGAATCCAATTTCATTTCTCACACAAGACTTATAAATCTTAAGGGAAATGCTATGTGACTTCTCTTTGTGCCTTCTCTCTTCTTTTGTTCATTTGACAATTTAATCTCACAATCGGAATCGTTCAACATTAAGATAATCATTTATAGATCAACTCTGCAAAAAATTATCCAAATCAAAAATCATTTAGTTATCTAACTGTTATCAAATAACTAACGGTGAATTTAACTGTTACTAAAACCATCTATTTATTTGATAACAGTTAGATGACTAAATGATTTTTGATTTGGATAATTTTTTGCAGAGTTGATCTATAAATGATGATCTTGATATTGAACGGTTCCGATCGTGAGATTAAATTGTCAAATGAACAAAAGAAGAGAGAAGGCACGTAGCATTCCCCAAATCTTAAAACTGGTCTTAGGAAAAGAAACCGGCTATGTAAATTGCTTTGCACAAGACTCAAATCTTAAATGGTTTTTCTTTTTCTTTCTTTTTTTTAATTAATGTTTTTTCCAATTTTCTTTTTGGTATTAAATGACTTATTAAAGCACTGAGGCGGTTTCAGACACCTAACAGAGAGGGAGAGAGAGAGCTGAGACCACTCCCGACATTTGTGCTCTGTCGTCTCTCTCTCCTCCGTCCCTCCCTAACTCTCTCCTATTTATACATTTTTACCAAGGCGCAACACCCTCACCAAGTTTTACTCCATCTCTCTCCCTCTCTTCTCAATTCCCACCAAATACCAAACCCTTCTCATCAGTTTCGTCACTCCATTCCTTCTCTCCTTCACTTAAATCCCACCAAAACACCAAAACCTTTTCACTTCCTTAGCTATATATCCATTTCCACACTCAATATATAGAGTAGAGAAAGAGAGAGAGAGAAAAAAAGCATGAACGCTTTTGATTTGCACAGACAAGACTCCTTGAAAAGGAGGTGGCAAGAGAGAAGACAGCAGCTTGGTGGTCCTGGTGCAATTAGTACTCCACCTTCTTCTCATCATCATCATCATCATCATATGATGATTAGAAACCCTAATCATAATGGCACTGGTCTTCATGGTTTCCCGGGACTTCTTGATGACGATCTTGTTTCCACGTTGGTCCCTCCAGTCACGGTCGTGCTGGAAGGCCGGTCGATCTGCCAGCGCATCAGTCTCCACAACCATGCAAGCTACCAGAGCCTTGCTAAGGCCCTCCGCCAAATGTTCGTTGATGGTGGGGATGGAGGAGCTGCCATTGACAAGGATCTTGATCTTTCAAATGCTGTTCCTGGCCATGTAATTGCTTATGAAGACATGGAGAATGACCTTCTTCTTGCTGGTGACCTTAATTGGAAGTGAGTTATTATATATATATATATATTTGTGTATTTGAGGGTATCTCTTATAAGTTACAGCTAGTGTTTTCTTGATAGATATCTAATATTATATGTTATTAAATTATTAATTTAGATGAAATATTTAAATAGATAGATCTGTTTGACAATATAACATGCGACGTTTTAGGCTATTTAGAAAGAGAGATTGAATTTCTGATGATCTGATAGTGTTGTTACTATTAAATTAATTTGACTCTTTTGTCAAATATCTGGTATTTTATGTTGTAGATTTTCAATTTAATTAAATTTATAAAATAGCTAGCTAAACAAACAAGAAAATGTTGTTAATTTGATAACATAATATGTCAAATTGTCTGATATATCCGATTACTTCTGGGCATATTTGGTGGTGTGATTGTTCTATTACAAATTAAAGTTGATTGATCTCTGATTTGTTTTTGTGTGTGTCTATGTGTGTTATATATAGGGATTTTGTACGTGTTGCAAAGAGAATTAGAATACTGCCAGCCAAGGGAAATTCAAGGACGGGAAGAAAGAGTAGTAGATAACTAGGTAACATGCATATGCTGGAGGATTTGGCATTTTGTGGATGGTGTTGGCAAGGAAGTCAAGGAAGTTATATATTCAAAGTCATAACGAAACTTGTGTCTCATAAAAACATGGATTCATGTCATATATAGAGATGAGAGAGAGCTAGCTAGCTACACTACTTGGACTCATATGTACTTGCAATGATCATGTAAAGGGTCACTACCATGTTGAGTTTCCTTATATCAATAAAAGACCTTTTCCCACCTTGATATTTGCTCATCTTAGTTTGAATTTTCTTCTTTCATATATATATATATATATATAGACCTTTAATTTTGTTGAAAAATTAGGGTCAAGTTACTATATTTAGTAACGACATAAACAAATTGAGGCAAATTTTAATGCATACTCGTAACATAATTTAAGACGAGACTGAAAAAGAGTTCAGAAAAATCTTAATATTAGATCGAGGCTAGTATTTGATATTATGTCCTTAATTAAGACGAGATTGCCTCTCACAAATATGCCTCAAGGTTTGAATTGGCAAACGTCTCCCAGGATACAGGGATATCTTTTTTCTTGTGAAAGTAGCACTCTAATTCATAAAAAACGACAAACACAGATAATATATGTTGATCTCCCTCAATAAGTGACTTTGAATAAAACACTACAAATCACTTTTTAACTCTTTTGTCTTGTTGTAATTTGTTTCTACTTTGAAGTCTGAAATAGCAAATGGACCGAGTATTTATAGAAGAATAAAGTGCATTTTGGAAGATTTGTCAGTTAAGAAATGTAATAGTAGTATCTTTTTGCTTTAAGGCACACCCAAATTACTTCAACCCATTAGGCACCATTTCCAAATAGATGTCACTTGTACCTATTCAAAATATTTTATTGACTGATGGCAAACAACGTACTCCTAAATTTTCTTTGTATTTTATCTATCTAAAAAGGAAAATTAATTATTTAAATATTAAAATTTCCAACACTTTTATCTCTCAGCTACGCAAGAGATTCCTGCTTTCCCAAGATCAGTCTCTGGCTACTAAAATTTGTATATTTTCGTTTTTATAGACTTAATTAATTAACTTCGATGGCATGAAGAAACACATGCCTAGAATTTGATAGAATAATTAGCTAGCTTCAATAAGGAGCAAGTTTTAGAGATTCGCAATATTATTGTAGGCACGCACATTTACGAAGGGAAATAATATAGTAATCTTTTTAATTTGCATGCATTTTTGTGTGGATAAATTTGAATGAATTGAAATTAATTTATCTAATAAAATTAACGAAGGAATATGAGAACCAATCCCTCCTCATAAAATTCTAATATGATTTAAGGCATCAACTGATCGACGTGGTATATATATATTTATAACATGTTTATTTTTTACTTGATTTGAATATTTGATTGCTATATATGATATCAATCACATTCGTTCCATGCAGACAAGTTTCCAAAGTGCATGTAATCGAATTATTCTTTTGTGAGATTAAAGTTAGATATTTCCTTTTGGTATTTATTTGATATAAGTTAGGAATTGTATGGATCAAATACAATTGTCCCACATTGGATAATTAGTGACCAACTCTACTCAACCAGGAATTCTAATTAACTAGG
>QANT01001418.1:0-24693 GCA_003254885.1 Purshia tridentata | reverse complement strand
ATTGTTTGGTAAGTACATGGAAGGGAAATGATTTCTTAGCCCAAGGGAAATGATTTCCCTTATTGGGGGGAAAATGAAACCCTTGCTGGAGCTTGGGTTTTGGTTTCCCCATCTTAGGAAAGCATTTATTGCTTTTTCTATTTACTAAATAAACTCTGAAATTTTTACAATAAATTAAAATAAATATTATTTGTGTTTAATAAATGAGGATATAATTGGAAAATTAGATCAATTTTACTTCCTTTTCCTATACAAACCAAACAAGGGAATGGAAATAAAAAGGGAATTATTGGTTTACTTTCCTAACATTTCCAAACGGAGAAATGTAATCTTACATTCCCTTACCCTTGGAAAAGGTATAGGAATTGATTTCCTAAGAAATCAATTTCGGGAACCAAACGGGTGCTAAGTGTCACTCACTTTTCTTAAGTATGAAACATTACTTAGTGATCTAAGATTTCATGTTTCAGCAGTATTAGTTTATTATTCCTAAGTTCCAAAATATGAAAGAAAGATGTATTCCCACGTCGACTCTACTGCCCAGTCAATTTTTTTCTACTTAACCTCTGTTTTATGACCACATATTTTAGGCTAAGGAATAGAAAACCTCCATATTCTCTTTTTACATGAATCCAATTCTCCATATGCAATTCATCTGTCATTGTTTTCGTAAGATTCATACGCAATTTTCCTCAAACATAGTCCCCATTACGTATAATTTTGATCGTCTTGTTTTTTTTTTTTTTTAATGTTAAAAATAGATATAGACAATGAAAATAGTTTAAGAATTAGGGGATTTTAGAAAAATTAATGAGGCTAGGGCCAAAGCGAACATGTTTTGTTCTTAATTCTTAAAAAAAAACAAAAAACAAAAAACAAAAAACGAAAAAAACAAAACAAAATAATAAAGGACAAACTCTTGCAGCATAAAATTCCGCTAGAATCCAGCTTTGTACTCCAAGCATAAGTTATGGGCTTGCGTGAAGATTTGTTATGCATTGCTATCTAAATTTCTTTTTTCAGGCTTTGGCTTCTTTTAACTACAATTCATGACATTGTGAGTCTACTCCAACACATTGAGGACATTAATTCAAGATATATTTAAGATAAGCTTGTATCTGATGGTCACACACATTGCTGTCTTTTTATTATGATTTTGGATATTGTGAGTCTTATCTCACTTTGAGGGAAAAGCAATACTTGCCTCAGTACTGGTTGGAGCCTCTTACAAGAACAGGCATGTTCTTTCTAATATTTTTATTTTAATTAACAAAAAATTAATTCATAAATTAAATAAAAAGACAAATATATATACTATGCATTTGTTAGAAGGGGTTAGAGAAGCCACTAAGGAAAGTATTTTGCATATGATTATATTTCAGGAGCTAATTGGTAGTGTATTATCTTGCATCAATCAGTCATCAATATTAAAAATACTAACATATGGACTATGTTTAATTGGGGTCGGAATTTTGTGAAGTCAGTTGGTTTAATTAAGTAAACAAAACAAAACAACTTTGTTTTCACATTTTCAAAACATAAACCCATGAAAATTGACAACAAAAAAAAAAATTTGGAATTAATTACCATGAGAAAGATTTTTTTTTTTTTAAAAAAACCCCTTGGGAATGACATGAACAAGGCATTCACCAACAAAAAAAATTACAAGCCTCCTCGGTTTATTCTGCGTTCAAGTATATATGGAAATCATTGAGCAGAAATATTATGACTTGCTTTGCTAAGAAGTACATTCTTGTCTTGGATTTTACAATATGTGAATCCAAATGCCAAAGAGAGGTGCAGACATCATAATTGGAATATTATCCTTATTCTCATATATATGTCAACTTATCAGTGATCATAACAATTTTCACCAAATATAAACACATCCAGTTATACATAAAACATTTTTACACCCATAAAAAAATAAAAAAATAAAAAAATAATGATATAACTATTCTTTGTTCACCATGTTGATGAGAAAGCACCTTAGATTTCTCCTTGTTTAATTACGATTTAAGATCTAGGATTTGGGTTAATGAAAATAATTTGCCTTTTAAATTCAATAGGGAAAGAGTAAAGAAACAAGAGATCGATATTGTTTTCATTTTCATTTTAAGAACCATTCTATGCTGTCTTCCTTTTCCCTCCACCACATCTCTCATCTATGGCAATTTTTTTTTTTTTTTCCTCAGGGAAGCATTTNAAAAAAAAAAAAAAAAAAAAAAAAATAAAAAAAACAAAAAAAAAAAAAAAAAAAAAAAAAAAAACTGAGGTCTCAAATTAATATCTCAAAGAATTTATTCCATGTCAATAGTCATCGGATTGTTAAAGGTTCATTCAAAATGCACATAAAAGGTGCTTTCAGGTTTCTGAAAAGTTTTGATTTTTCTACTTTACGTATTATAAAACAAGAGGATTTTGTTGCCCACCAAAGTATGTGGAAGAAAAAAAAGGATCAAAATTATCAAATAATTGACTGTGCTTTGGAAAATGAAATATGGATCGACAACTATAATTGAAACCATCACAACATGAAAAATAGAGGCCTATAATTCAAAAAGGAAGATGTTTGCATGCATAATGATGGCCTTTGTTTTGTCCAAGTCGATCCAACAAAATTAAAGCCTCTATCAATTGTGTTCTGTGAGAAAACAGACGGACTGTATATATGTAACAACAATATACATGTGCAAGTGTGCAACAACAATATATATGTGTTGAAAAATCCCACATCAAAAGTGTGAAGAAATAAAATACAATTAATAAAAAGTAAATTTACTTTTAATAGTATCGAGACTTTTTGTGATAAAACTCCATATCACAAAAATCTGGCATGAATGGTCATTTTGATGCCTAAGGTAGAAAATTTAGATTGGGTTCCTTGCTATACATATATATAAAATATTGAAATAAATAATCTTTTATTCTTAGCTTCTTGCTCTTTAAGATGCCAATCAATATATTTTAAATTAATTCGATCAATAATCTTTATTCCAAAATTTAATTGAAAGTTGTAATCAATGAACCTTTCCTAGTCTTGATAAGGAGTTAATTAAGGAACATCTTGGGTGTGGATTGTGGAAAATATTAATTGACATATAATAGCTATGGGAAATGAATTTTAACAAGAAAAACTTTAAAAATCAACTTTTTATAAAAGTTGCTCTTATGTTTTGTGGGACCCTACATGGTTGCCTTGTGACTTAGGAGGATATGGCACAACCGACCTTCGACAATGCATAACAATTCTACTTGGGATATTATTGTTTTTAGCTTGTAAAGGGAGGATCAGTTTCCAAGTCATAAACCAATTGAGCTGTTGAGGTGTCATGACTAGCTAGGATAAGCTAGTTAGCGAAGGCATTTAGATATCTATCTAAAAAATAATTGGCAATAGAAAAAATAGTCCAAACCAAGCCACTAGCAAGGCCTTCATATTTTCAATATAGAATTTCTCTCAACACTCTCCTGCACGTGTGGTATGATTCAAGCCTAAAATGTGAACAATTTATATTAGGTGACATGAGAGCACGTGTGGTCTTTGAGCTCATCATGTGGATAGTTTGCTCTGATACCATAAAAGAATCTAGGCATCCATCCCAAAACTGATCTTATATTGAAAATATAAAACTTTGCTAATGGCACGCCACTTGGATTGAGTATGGGCTGTCGAGATAGAAATTAATTGGGATGGCAATGGGAATTTTCTATGTTGTTTGAATTTGTTTTTTTTCTTTGTTTTATGAGGCGGGTTATCGATTGTAGATTTCTATTGAAATTTAGAAAGATAATCAACTTGAGAGAGAGAGAGAAGTGACATTTTTTTGTGTTTTAAACTTTTAATATAAGCCAAAAGTATATATTCTAAATTAAGATGACTCCCATAGCATGTGTCTTGATAGATAAATTAATTAACCCGCATTAATTACTGTATATGCAAAATTAGGATTTCACTAAGTTTTTTTTTTTTTTTTTAATTTGAGGAAATGAAATGTTTGACCAATCCTTATTTTAACCCTTACAAGTGTCTTCATCTTCTTCTTTTCTGCATCTGCAAAAGAGATGCAGTTGCAGTTGCAGATATGCATAAATACATTTGTAGAAGCAACTGCAGTTGTGAATGTCTCAAATTTGGAATATAGATGTATATCATTTCTCATATTTGAAATTAGATGCAGTTACATCTTCATCTTCAGCTGCATTTGCATATATGCAAAGACAGTAGAGAAATAAAGACAAAAATCTTACAAAATAAAGAGAAAAGACATAGAAGGGAAACGTAGGTAAAAGAGAGAAGAACCTGACAAGATAAATAGAAAAAAGAATAAAGAGAGAGAAAGAGAAAGCATGAAAGAATAAGAAATGGAGAGGTAGAATCGTGAAATTAAACTAGAAATTAACCTTTAAGACCATGTACCAGATAAGGGTAGTGGATTGTAAAAGTTTTGGTCGTAACAAATGAGGAATTGTGGTGAGAAGGCTTAGCCTCAATAAATGAGTGCATAATCATCCTACAAAAGAGAACCATCCCAAAATGCAAAAAGACATTAGGAAATCGAGCAACTTGGAAAATTCAAAATATTGTTTGACAGAAAAGCTACTTACATTCAAAAAATTTTGTTTGGAAAATTAAAAATTCTAACTTTTTCAATTGAAACATGAGGATTTTGTCCACCAGAGCATCAAACTACTTGGTAAAAAGCAAAGGATCAAATTTTTTAGGTAATTGACTGTCTGCTTTAGAAAAATAAATATGAATAAAAAGGAAAACAGAGAGATGTGAACTGTATATTATAAGGTTGGTTGAAAATGAAAACAATCACAAAATGGAGGATAAAGTAACATGAAAATTAAGGCCTATAATTGGAAATGAAAACGTTTGAAATATTGCTTCCTTTGTTTCAAGAAAAACTAGAGAATGGAGGTTGCCACTAACAAGGCAAAGTTCTACAACTGACATAAAAAGGTGGATGATGTTTATAAGTTACAGACCAATCTCACCTCTATAATTTACGTAACATGAGCAAAAATACATGCCTGCATGTGCACAAAAAAAGCCACTAGTTTCTTAAAAGGAGGGCATGGAGGTCATCTACACCATTCATGAAACCAAAATATGTACATGTACATGTCCAATGACAATTGACAAAATGTGTGCAAGGACATCTGACAAAACATGTGCAATGACAAGATGCAGCATTTACAAGCGCATGAGGCCAAGAAGATCCTCTACTCCCACATCCCTCCGATCCTTTGTCACCCTCTTTCCAAAAGCTTCCTTTGCAAGTTTCTTCTTTTTCTCTTGCAACTCTAATATCCTCTCTTCGATGCTATTTCGAGCGATCAACCTAACAATCTTCACATCGTCTTTCTGCCCAATCCGGTGAACACGGTCCATTGCCTGTTCCTCAACTGCTGGGTTCCACCATGGCTCCAACAGGTAGACTCTACTAGCAGCTGTTAGGTTAATACCTGTTCCTGAAGCCTTAAGACTTGCAAGCAAAATAGTGGGCCCATCTTGTACCGGGAGCCCAAATTCTTTGATTACTTGTGCCCTTTTATTTGCGTTCATAGACCCATCTAAGCGCAAAGTCTTGAAACCAGCTTCTTTAAGTGGCTCTTCAAGATATATCAGCATCTTTCTAAACTGTGAAAACACTACTGAGTTCGTAAGTGGGTTTTGATCCCTTGATGCAACCAGAAGTTTTAAGAGAGCAGATACTTTTGAGGACATAGTTGTTTTTGATGGTACTGTGTTGTCATTGTCAGAAGATATTTGAGGGGCTGAGAACAGATCAGATTGTGATAAAGGACGGCGGCAAAGGGGGCAGCAGGGTTTTGTGCGCTGAAGGGTTTTCAGAATACAAGCTTGGCAAAAGATATGAGCACAACAAGTAATAACAATATCAGTTGGTGGAGAAATGCAAATCGGACAGTCAAAATCTTCACCATCTTGCAGCACCTCAACCACCTTTTTCAGCAGCTCTGGGTTCTTGGATACATCTGCTTAGCATAAACTGTATTAGTACAGAATACAGTTACCACACAAACGCAATTGTAGCAAAGAACATTTTACAATTTATGTGAGATAATCACAGTACCGATAGTATAAAACCTACAGATATCACCAGAAAACATACAGATACACATTACACACACACAGCAAACATATATATAGGGTGTTCTCTTGCCAAATTCTAGCATGTTACAGTGTAAGCAAAGTACATATGTATTATGCTGCCAGGTACATTACATGAGGTGATCATACTTAGGACCATAGTTAGGTCTCAGATGTCTGTGCAATCAGTACACAGGAAAGACTCAAGTCAAACCTATGATGCAGGTGAAAGGAACAGTAATTCTGGAAACATGATGATCTGAATTCGCAATGCACATGTTAAGGCCCGCACAAAGGAGCTTAAAAAACACATGTTATGAAACCAAGGACATGATCCATTCAGATGTCCAAACCAAGGACAGGCTGTAATCTTTTTGTTAACTAAAATGAAGTAGTGACTAGTGAGCATATTAAGAAAGTAACAAAAATCTTCCGTCCATAAAATTGTAAAGTGGAAAAACATTGTGCGACCTCCCAAATGACATGACCACCAATTTGGGGCAGACGGAGTATATAAGCACTGAACAGCATGAGAAGTTGAGAGCGTAATTGAATAGAACAAAAATCCAGACAAGCTTGGCCAATTAACTTGACCGATGAAAGATAAATTTACACTGGAGAGAACTGTATACTAAAATAGTAGTTTAACAGTTTCATGGAATCTAGTTAGCAACTTAGCATGCACATGAAGTGAAGTTGAATAACATGAATAAAAACAAAAGATGCATCAACATAAAAGTCTTTCCAATACCTTCAATACTGCTAGAAGGGAAAAGTGATTTGAGATCAGATGGGCACAACCCCAAATCAGTACAGATCTGGCGAAGTCGTAAGATTATGCTAAGTATGGTGGAATAGTTGCGCATTAAACTACCAGAATTCATGTAATTCCTCACAACGCTCTTTGCTTCAGCTTCCATCTGATCATACAGTTCACGTTCTTCACCAGAAAGTTCCACATAACAAGTCTCTAGAGTTTTAGGTGGCAATCCAATCAGTCCCTTGTCTTTTGTTCTTCGCAAAGAAATTGTTGCCATTAGAACCTGAAGCATCAGCAATATGCATTAGGCCCAACTTGAACTTTGGAAAAAGAAAACAGACAGACATGATTCTGTATACTTAATTTTTAGGATAACCGGAAAAGAAATCAGAAATACAAAATATTGAAATAAAGCACAAAAAAGCATACATAAAAATTATTCAAGGACTTTTAAGGCCTTTGAGTATGCGTATAAATACAAAAAAAAAAAGGGAAAAAAAAGAAAGAAATGACAGACCCGGTTGTAAGTCACGGATCAACCATGTCTTTAATCATCAACCATGTCTATTAATCTATTGCAAGTGGAAAGGGCAACACAAACAGCATAAGAATGATTTCGAAATTGTCTAATAATCTAATTTATTATGTTCAAATTTTTTCCAAAACACGCAATTGTTGTGTAATATAGAAAAACAAAGATAGGAGAGCACGGTCACCTAACCATGCAAATAAAGAAGTATAAGAGATGAAAATTGCATGTAATGCATACTTTCGTTGCATAGATCAAAATCTGTTTATAGTTTTACACAAAATAAAAATTGCAAAAAAAAAAAAAANAAAAAAAAAAAAAAAAAAAACAGCAGAAACAAAAATGGGAGCACATTATTACCTGCAGGCGTGAGAGCCCCTTCTTGTTACCTTGAGCAAGTGGGCGCTGCACCAAGCTTTGCCAGTAGCTCTTAATTGAAAAAGGCTCAAACCGCAAGAATGCCATCAAAGAAAACAAATCTAATGAGCCATTCTGGATTGGTGTTCCCGTTACAACCCACCTTCGCTTAGCCTTCAAATTCGTTACAGCTTGACTTTGTTGAGCATTGACATTCTTTATCATGTGTGCCTCATCCAAAATCACCCGCCACCACTCAATCTCTTTAACAGGGGAGCTTGTCCAAGAATGTTCAGTAGCCATAATACTATATGTAGTCAACACTATATCATACTTCTTAAGCTCCTCAGCATTGCGAGTCCGTTCCCCATAATACATATACACCTTCAATCTGCCTGGGCTAGTGTGTTCTCCTAGCTGTGTCACCCAAGTTGAAAAAACAGAAGGAGGGCACACAATTAACGTTGTCTTGCTAACGGAATCAGCAGAAGACTTATCATTTACCCTCACAGATTTTCCTTTCGCATTAGTATCCTCAGTTTTGCGTTTTTTTCGTGACCCCGTGTCCTTTTTACTTGGCCTACCCCTCTTACCCTTCTTACTAACCGAAACAGACAACTCCTCACCCTCACCCATTTCAGTATCATCTAGTATGCTTACATCTACACTACCGCTACCAACTGAAGCAGGAAGAGCACTACCATATTTATCGAAAGCAATTAAAGCAAGCAAAGTTAGAGTTTTACCCAACCCCATATCGTCTGCGAGAATGCCACCTCGTAGAGGCTCAGGTCGATTTTCGGTATGATAATTGGTCAACACATTCACAAAAGACCGGTCTTTCTGTTCCCAAAACGGAGGCAATTCACCGGAATTCTCTCTATGCACCAACCATCCCAAACCTTCTTTTTGGTGGACAAACAGCTCCGATTTGATCACTTCCTTGGGAGGCTCCAATGCTTCCAAAGCACCATTTTTGCTCGTATTCTTATCCACCAACTTGAAAATCTCATCCACGCTCTTGTACCCACTTGCAGCCTTCTTCTCCTTGACCACCATTGCCTCCGAAAGCGTGAACGAGGCGTCGGAATCCGAAATCAACTGCAACCCAGCTCGAGAAATCGCCGCTTTCACATATGGGAAGTCATCAGTTCCTGCAAAAATGTGAACTTGGCAAGGAATCTTGAACCTATTGCCCTTACCACGCGTATTGGGCACAATGCCTTCCACTGCAACCAAATTGGAGTCAATCAACGGGGCTAAAGCGGCAGCCACGGAGCGTTCGATGTGACCCACTTGAATTGTTCTGGTGTTGAGCACTTTAATGGCGTTGGAGTCGTAGGGATTGAGAGGTTCGCGGACAAGACCCACCATTTCCCGGCCACTGATAGTGCCCGAATAGTATTGAATTCCGACTATGTTGGCGATGATGAAGCCGAGCATGTATGTCTCGGAGGAAGAAGATACACGCTGTGAGTATTGGGAAGGTAGAGTAAAGTCATCTAGGTCGATTGTTGGGGGATGTTGCCACTGTTGGAGGCTCAGTAAGAGGCTTACTGGGTCTTCGTCGTCCATGGCTTAGAGGCTCAAGTGACGGAGAAAATTAGGATTTTTCAGGCTGAGTAAAGTGAAGAAAGCGGTGGGTTCGGAATTCAGAGAGAAAGTGGTTTTGTGAATCGGTGCGTTACTGTTCTTTCAAACTACAGATGTTTCAAATAAAGTGGAAAAGGGGGGGTTTTTTGCTGTGTGGGCTCCGGTACAAGGGGTGGGCCGAAACCAAAACAAAGTATAAAATACTACCAGGGGGCCGGGGCTAAGACCCCCCATAGATCTTCCACTCAGCCCAAATCAAGGCTAAGCTCATCAGCAGTCCTCTTCCTTTTCAATTGTGTTAACCGCTCATAGTTTTAGTTAATTCTCACTTATTTGTCTTACTTTACCGTCTATAATTATTATTTGTCTTACTTTACCATCTATAATTATTTTTCGTGTCTTACTTTACATTTTTTCGTCCATTCCGCCACCCGAGCCATAAACAATAAGGTGTTAAAGGTACATTTTTGTCATTTCATCCACTTGAATAAAAAAATAGATTAAAAGTTATTATATATTAAAAGATTGATGATGTGGCACCTAGCTAGTCATTCTGGGCTTATTTTTTGCTTATATAAGTAGTCATGTGTAAAAAAAAATTACTAAAAAATATAATATACTAAAACTTTAAATCAAGTAAAAAAAGAAACAACCATCTCCTTCCTCCCTCCCTTCCCTTCCCTTACCCCATAGGCGACTTCCCCCACCTTGTTGCCAAAAACTTCCCAAAATATCAAAGTCCTTGACCAACTTCGCCATGAGCCGGATTTGGTTCTCGATGTCCTTGAATAGGTCTATGTTTTGTGCGCCGATCCCTCAAACTAAGGGTGGGCATAAGTCAATGCAACCTGACTAACCCAACCAAAATGGGTTGGGTTGGGTTGGTCCGGTTTCTAACACCTAAATTAGAGAGATAGGTTCATAACCCAACTAACCTAACCTTAAATGAGTTGGTTAGCAGGTTGAGATTTCAAATAATTGATCAAACCAAACCCAACCCGTCCTAATGAACAGTTTTGATCAACTGAAAACAACCACAGGAGAATCTCTCATTTAACATTAAATGAGAGATCTCTTATTGAAAGTCCTATATTTATTTAATAATATAATGACATGAGAGTAGTTTGGTGTTACAGGCTTCACCAAATTTTAAATTATTATAAATATCTTTCATTTAACATAATAAATAAAGATATAATTATTAAATATAAAAATTAAAATAAAATTTAAAAAAGAAAAAACACTCTACTCCTTTAAAAGGTGGAGAGAATGGTGATAATTTAGTAAACAATAAAAATATAAAAAATACACAATGTAAATTTTAATTTAATATATGTGGAGCACGCGCCAATAGTCTAGTATATATAATTTAAATGGAAGGACGTGCACAAGGCTGATTATTCTTGTGGCGTAAGGTTGTACATAGATCATTATTTAGTATAATAATTTAATGTCCAAAAGTGGTTGGAGAATTGGCTATTGCACTTCTCAGAAACACCAAGACCATATATACCCTTTCGTTTAAATTTTATGGGGCTTTCACTCTGATCTGGATCTGAGTCTCTGACTTAGAAACATAAAATATTAAACTTGCTTTGATTGGGAATCCAAGTTGGAGTGATCATTACCAATTGTGCTGGGGTTGACAGAACCAAATGCAAGTAGCTCCTCATCACACTCAAATTTGGCCATTTGTTTTTCTTCGAGCGTAACCCAAGCTTCAATACCATCACCGTTTTCTGTGTCCACCAACAAAATTAGGTTCTTGTGGTTGCTTCGCAGGCTAGTGACCCATACAGGGTTTCCCCACCCAAAATCCATTTCATATATAGGAAGCTTGCACAAACTTGTGGTCCAATAAAGGTTGGTGTCCTTGTTGTTCTTAGAGAGATCACCTCTCTCTTTCTGACACTCAGACACCACCAAGAATCCATCATCACCTTTAAATCTGTTTGCCTTGTCACTGCAAAATCTTCTTAATCCTTTCCTCATAGTACACACCAACTCGTGTAGTTCTGTCTCATTTTCTTTGAACGTAATAGGAACTGACCAAAACCAATTCCCCACTGCATTTTCGGGTATTTCCGGGACCATTCTCCGGCGCAGGTTCACCATTTGGGATAGTATCGTCGGCCTTGATTTCTGATCACGACCAGAAGCAGCAATAGCACATCTCAAGATGATCGCCAAAACTAGTTGTATGTTTGTTGGTATAAACTCTTGGACTATACCCCCAATGTTGGCCTTGAGACTTGCCATATTCGAAACGTTAAACACGAACCTCCTTGTCTTTAAACTTTGAGTCTTGATGTCCGAGGTGTTAGTGGTGGGCATGGAAAACTCTCTAGGTGGCAATAGAGACGCTCCATTAAACTCCGGTAGTACGAGACCATCATATTCCTCACGATTTATGGCTGCCCATGTTCGTACAAAGGTGTAGAGTGAGGTTCCATCTGCAATCTTTTGTAAAGGGGAAACCGCAATTGCAATTCCTCCACAGTTAAAAACACTGATTTGAAAAAGCAAAATAACTGAACCCAAGGTTAACTGGGCTGTTTTTGGATCATTTTGAGGGATAAAGTTGTTGAGTAGGGTGGGTTCGGGTTGTTTGAGAAAGTCCGAGAGCTGGCAGTTAACTCGGGCTTCGACAAAATAAGCTCCTTCGTCATTGCAGTGAATGCAGGCAGGGCCTGTGAGTCGGCCAGCCAAAGGATAGAAGTGGACCAAAGTTTTGGACAGAGAGGCTTGTAAGCGCTTGCAACTCTCCGAAGCTTTGGAAGCAAAATCAGTTGTACCATTGTGGCTTGAACTTTGGGTGTAAAAAAATAGGACGGAAGGGTAGTTAGGAGGAAACAGTTGGTCCAAAAGAGAGAGAGTGAGAATTCTTTGGTGATGAGGAGTTGGAGATGCTGGTTTAATGGCCTTTCTTGAGGTGATTTCTACAAGTGAATGTATACAACTACTCAACCCATATTGTCTAATTGGATACAGACTTCTGTAGGTGCTTGAAACTCTTTGAAACTTTGAGAGCAAAATCATCACCATATTTTTTGGTCTACTCTTTGGAGAAAGTTGTACTTGGTGTAAAAAAAAGAGAGCTTATTTGGATATTTATTAGAAAGGTAGACTATATATAAGTTTTTTTGATCACCCACCTTTTGATTGATAATATACGACTATAATTAAAAGTCGAGAAAAAAATAAGTAGCAGATGATACAAATAAGTCTTCCATGGCATGGGGCACGCCTTATGTCTCTCAACTACTCATCATTTTTTGCTTTTCTTATTAATTAATTGCTCTCCTTCATAAAAGTCGGTAAAGACAATGTCCACCAACATATTTATATATAGAGTAGTTCTATTTTCACTCCTATGTCTTATTTTCTCTTACTTTATTTTTACGATCATCATTATATTTAAAAAAAGTATTAAAATAATATACACCCGCTTTATTATTTCTATAATATTCTTTGATATAAAAACTGAAACACTCATTCAATAAACACTCTTCGCACCCCTTTTAATTATTATCCCACCCACCTTTAAAAAAAAAAATTTATTTCTTTCAAAAATTTAGTTGTATGTTCACTTGCTAGCTTCTAGCCTTCTATCAAAGAAGGTGGGTTCCATATTTTGTAACAAAAAATTCATATCAAATTGTTCTTGATAAGAAGTGCTTCAACAATTTGATATGAATTTTTTATTATCAAACATGGAACCCATGTTCTTTGGTAGAAGGCTAAAAGCTAGCAAATAATCTTAAATGAAAATTAAAGTTGATTTACCATAGTAGTGAATCAATGGTCCATAGGTTTTGCCCCAATTAATCTATATAGTTTAGTCAAAAATTTGATACTATATAAATCATGGAATTTCTATATATGTGAGTGTGTGTATATATATATATATATTGCTTGACAATACATGACAATATGTTTATTTTGTCAATAAATTGTTTTCAATTATATCATATTTAACTGGAACAATTTTAAGAGAAAGAAAATTTTCTTTTAAAGGTAGTGTGATAATAGTTAAAAGGGATGATAAGACTGTTCATTGATTGGGTATTTCAGTTTGTATATTAAAGAGTATATAAAAATAATAAGGGGTGTGAAAAGTGTTTTAATATTTTTTTCAAATATAATAGTGAGTATAAAAATAAGGCAGGTAGGTAGGAAAATAAGAGGTGGGACCCACTCTTATATATATATATATATATGAGAACGTTTTCATTAGTTGATTT
The DNA here is from genome assembly GCA_003254885.1 of Purshia tridentata. Taxonomy (NCBI): domain Eukaryota; kingdom Viridiplantae; phylum Streptophyta; class Magnoliopsida; order Rosales; family Rosaceae; genus Purshia; species Purshia tridentata. The sequence continues at coordinate 11,089 of QANT01001418.1, read as the reverse complement.
TTTATTTGTTAATTAACTAGAAAATATAAGCCTCTGCCACCTGGATTTGCCTCCGTGTTGGCATAGTTGACGTAAGTTAAAGTATTACAGTCCTCCTATGAGAAAATATGGTGGAATGACTTAATTTTCTGTATAAATTTTTGTACAGAGGTTTACAAATATATAATAACGTCCAAAACGTAAATAAGGAAAGTAATATAAAGTCAAGATCCTGCAATGCTTTCCTTATTAGCTATACAAACGTAAACTCAGCATCAATCTAAACAAAGTCATCCTTGAATTATGGCTTGATTTCTAGCTAACACCTCCGGCAGGCAGTAGTACTCAACCTTATTCAAAATTTTTAAACATAAACATTCATGCGTGATGCTTCCACTTCTATTGCATCTCTCTTTCACACGCACACACGTGACACGCTCATACATGGTAATTTAATACTCTAATTGTTGAATAAATAAGGTCTAGTTGTAAGCTGAAAATAAGTACTCGAGCACAATACACCAAGAATTGATCATCAATATCAGTAGTACAACAACACAACTATATTTAATATTACTGTAAGGAATTACACTAACCAGAAGAAGCCATCGTAGCAGGGACGTAGTTTAGTCAATGACACAAGTCTTCTGACCAACACAATCACCAAGTCTCTCCCAATGACACAGAGATGAAAAACTATAGACTAACGACATGATTGAATGGCTAGGGACCTGTGCTATATATGCAGTCAGTAGAGTTCTAATGCTTGACCATCAAGGCATATCGAACCCTATTCCTATCCTTACTCTAATACAGATTTCATCAGGTTGATGTCTTATTGTAGACTTTGTTAAGAGTCAATATACTTAATTAGATTAGTTAAAAGTCTTATTGCCAACCAATGATTAGGTGGAGTGATTAACAGTATGGTAGTTGGTACAAAAAAGATTTCTTCCACCAGTTACTATTATTATTTAATATTTAAAAAAAATAATGCACATCGACAACATCGAATATAGAATTCAATAATTTTTTCTAACCCAAAAAAATCATAGAGAGAGAGAGAGAGGCATCACGTTGAACTAACACTTTAATATTTAAAAAAACTGTGGCTTTCCCTAGTTAAACAATTAATATTAAAAACAAAAAAGAAGACAAAATGAATTAGCTAGATCGAAAGACCATTATTAAATTAAACCATCGTCCTCATCTCAAGTTTCAGTTTTAAGCTAGCTTCCACCAAAGCTAGCTGTAAGCACCTACAGAAGTCAATCTGTATGCATTTAGACAATATGGGTTCACTGGTAGAAATCACTTCAAGAAAGGTCATTAGACCATCATCTCCAACTCCCCATCACCACAGAATTCTCACCCTCTCTCTTTTGGACCAAACGCTTCCTCCTACCTTATACCCAACTATCCTATTTTTCTACACCCCAAGCATCACCCACCACTCTGCTACTACTACTGATTTTGCTTCCGAAGCTTCAGAGAGTTGCAAGCGCTTACAAGCCTCTCTGTCCAAAGCTTTGGTTCACTTCTATCCTTTGGCTGGCCGACTCCAAGGCCCTACCTCCATTCACTGCAATGATGAAGGTGCTTATTTTGTCGAAGCCCGAGTTAACTGCCAGCTCTCAGACTTTCTCAAACAACCCGAAATCAAAATACTCAAAAAATTTATCCCCCTGAATGATCCGAAAACGGCCCAGTTAACCTTGGGTTCTGTAGTTTTGCTTGTTCAAATCAGCGTTTTTAATTGTGGAGGAATTGCTATTGCTGTGTCCCCTTCACACAAGATTACAGATGCAACCTCATACTACAACTTTGTACGAACATGGGCAGCCATAAATCGTGATGAATATGATGGTCGCGTGCTACCAGAGTTTAATGGAGCGTCTCTGTTGCCGCCTAGAGAGTTGTCCATCCCCACCACCAACACCTCGGACATCAAGACTCAAAGTTTAACAACCAAGAGGTTCGTGTTTGATGTGTCAAAAATCGAGTCTCTTAAGGCCAAAATTCAGGGTATAGTCAAAGAGTTGAGCCCGACAAACGTACAACTGGTTTTGGCAATCTTCTTGAGATGTGCTATTGCTGCTTCAGATCATGACCATCAATCAAGGCCAACGGTACTACACCAAATGGTCAACCTGCGCCGGAGAATGGTCCCGGAAATACCAGAAAACGTCATGGGGAATTGGTTTTGGCCACTTCCAGTGGTAGTAAAAGAAAATGAGACAGAATTAGAGGAGTTGGTGAGTACTATGAGGAAAACATTAACAAGCTTCTACAATACCAAGGCAAACAGATTTAAAGGTGAGGATAGATTCTTGGTAGTCTCTAAGTGTATACAAGAGAGTGTTGATCTCTTTAAGACCTATAAGGGCGCCAACATTTATCGGAGCACAAGTTTGTGCAAGCTTCCTATATATGAAATGGATTTTGGATGGGGGAAACCTATATGGGTCACTAGCCCCCAAAGCTTCGGGAACCTAATTTTGTTGATGGATACAAAAAGTGGTGATGGTATCGAAGCCTGGGTGACCCTCGATGAAAAAGAAATGGCCAAATTTGAGTGTGATCAGGAGCTACTTGCATTTGCTTCCGTCAACCCGACCACAATTGGTAATCCTTTCCATTCAAGGATTTAGATTTTCTGCTTTGCTTGTTTTTAATTGTTTGAATTCTAAGTGTAATAAAATCTAAAGGTTGATGTTGTTGGATATTTAGGATTATTTGTATAAATTGATTTGGATATATATATACCCTCCCTAAATCTCAAACCCACTATTCTTCTCCTTCGCCCAATTCTTCGATCTACTTTTTCTTTTTGCCATATTTTTCCCAAATTCTTTTTTCTCCTAATATATATATATATATATATATGTAACTTTTAAGTGTGAGATTCCAAATTTATGAGATTCTTCATGGGAGTCTATTCCATAGAATATTTAAACGATCCGAACCGTCTATTTTTTAAGTTTATATTTAAATATCATCTTTGTAAAAAGTTAAGCAAATCGAAAATCTTTAAATCAAATAAATAGACAAACAAAATATTTTGATAAATACTTGAAATTGTAATTATTTGATCAACGGTCAAATGGTCTCCGATTAATCTAAATTTTTGCAAGTACGATATTTTAATGAAAACAAAAAAAAGTAAATAGTTCCAATTATCGAAACACAATGTATAGTGAGCAAATGAGGAACAAATAAACTTAAAGGAAAGGTTTAATGTTACAAACTTCACCAAAAATGAGATTGTCTAAATTACTTTCCTTCAACAAACAGTCTCTAATAAATGAGGACATAACTGTAAAATACAACTGTTAAAATATGTATATATATATATATCTTTAATATTTAATATTATAATGTTAAGAGAAAGGTTTGATGTTACAAACTTCACCAAAAATGAGATTCTCTAAATTACTTTCCTTTAACAAACAGTCTCTAATAAATGAGGACATAACTGTAAAATACAACTGTTAAAATAAAATTTAATAATTTAAAAAATCACTCCACTATCTTAAAACATAGAAAAAGTGGTGAGAAGTTTTAAAACTCAAAACAAAATATAACAATAATAAAAAAACAATAAAAATGCTGATGGACATGTGCTTCGTGCCAAAGGTTATTTGAGGATGACTTCAACGAGATCACTTGAACTCCCACTTGTTGGGTTTATTTTTATGGCACTTTTGAGGCTAAGCCATGGGCAGGCCGACTCCTTCTCCAACCAGTGATGGTTGTTTGAGATTTGAAATTGTAGCTGTGGTGGGTGTATTTCATTTGGATGAATGGAATGAAATTTCTGCTTGGAGGTAAACCCAGAGAGACGAGTTTTCATGGTTTAGGTATGTGTGGGATTGAAATTTCAAGCTTTTGTATTTAGTGTGATTGATTTTTGGGATTTTTCAGATGAAGATTGAGGTGGGTTTAGGAGGTGGGGTTTGAAATGATGTAAATTTTTTCTTAATTTATTTTTAGTTTAATATCTGATATTTTTTTTTTGGAAAACAGCATATTTAAATCTTTTTAGTTTTTTAGTTTTTAATTTTACTGTTTTTTAATCGAAAAGTTAAATTAAATTGTTTTTTTAATATGAACAGATCAATTTGTTCATAATTTAAATAAAATTATTAACGGAAGTGACGGTTTGTTCTATTTTGACAAAAACACAAAGTATGTGTCTTAATTTAAGATACTTTGAAACATGTATCCTAAATTAAGATCATCTCATCTTGATGGAAAAATTAACCCCTTTTGTACTTAAGTTTACAAATATATAATAAAGCACATGTAAAACTTAAATAAGGAAAGTAATTAAAATCAAGATCTTTTTTTTATTTTTTTTGGCCAGGAAAATCAAGATCTTATGTTTAAGGCTTTGCATAAAAGGAGGAAAGTGTGCTGTACGAAATTAGCTACACAAATGTAAACTCAGCATCAATCTAAAGTCATCCTTGAATTATGGCATGATTGCTAACACCTCCGGCAGTACTCAACATTATTCAAAATTTTTGAACATAAACATTTGTACGTGATGCTTCCAGTCATTTCTATAGCATCTCTCTTTCACACACACTCACATATGCTAATTTAACACTCTAATTATTGACTAAATAAGATATAGACTGTCTAGCCTAGTTACTATTTATTTAATATTTATAAAAAATAATGCACTTTGAATATAGATTTCAATAATTTCTTACCCAAAAAAGTCATTGAGAGAGAGAGAGAGAGAGAGAGAGAGAGAGGCATCACGTCCAACTAACACTAGACAAATTGCGATCATTGTTGCGTGTTATTATTTAATTTGGGATAAATTAAGAATGAGATAAATTAGACAAATATGGGATTTCAGTTCGGATTAAGATTTAAGATTCTGAATTAAAATCCTGATCTAATATGATTTATTAAAAAAGAAAGGAAAAAATAAAGAAAGAAGTCAAATATTGCAGCTGTGGCTATCCCTAGTTAAACAATTAATATTAAAAAAAAAACGAAGATAAAATGAAGCAAGATCTAAAGACCATTATTAACTAAACCATCATCCCCATCTCAGCTTTTTCATGAAATCTCAATTAAGCTCTCTTTTTTCTCAGACCTAGCTACTACTTCCTCGTATGGTGATGATGACTTTTGCTTCCTCCTAAAAACCCTAAAACCTACAGAAGTTAGAGTTTTAAGCTTCCTCCGAAGTTTCGTAGAGCTTTAAGCAGCTGCAGAAGTGTATATATCCATTTCGACAATATGGGTTCAGTAGATGTACACCATTCACTGGTAGAAATCACTTCAAGAAAGGTCATTAAACCAGCATCTCCAACTCCCCATCACCACAGAATTCTCATCCTCTCTCTTTTGGACCAAATGCTTCTTCCTACCTCATACCCAAATATCATATTTTTTTACACCCCAAGCATCACCCACCACTCTGCTACTACTACTGATTTTGCTTCCGAAGCTTCAGAGAGTTGCAAGAGCTTACAAGCCTCTCTGTCCAAAGCTTTGGTTCACTTCTATCCTTTGGCTGGCCGACTCAAAGATCCTACCTCCATTCACTGTAATGATGAAGGTGCTTATCTTGTCGAAGCCCGAGTTAACTGCCAGCTCCCAGACTTTCTCAAACAACCCGAAATCAAAATACTCAACCAATTTTTCCCCCAAAATGATCCGAAAACGGCCCAGTTAACCTTGGGTTCTGTAGTTTTGCTTGTTCAAATCAGTGTTTTTAACTGTGGAGGAATTGCTATTGCTGTGTCCCCTTCACACAAGATTGCAGATGCAACGTCATACTACAACTTTGTACGAACATGGGCAGCCATAAATCGTGATCAATATCATGGTCTCGTGCTACCAGAGTTTAATGGAGCGTCTCTGTTGCCGCCTACAGAGTTGTCCATCCCCACCATCATCACCTCGGACATCAAGACTCAAAGTTTAACAACGAGGAGGTTCGTGTTTGACGTGTCAAAGATCGAGAGTCTCAAGGCCAAAATTCGGGGTATAGTCAAAGAGTTCAGCCCGACAAACGTACAACTGGTTTTGGCAATCTTCTTGAGATGTGCTATTGCTGCTTCAGAACATGACCATCAATCAAGGCCAACAGTAATACACCAAATGGTCAACCTGCGCCGGAGAATGGTCCCAGAGATACAAGAAAACATCATGGGGAATTGGTTTTGGTCACTTCCAGTGGTAGTCAAAGAAAATGAGACAGAATTAGAGGAGTTGGTGAGTAGTATGAGGAAAACATTAACAAGCTTCTACAATACCAAGGCAAACAGATTTAAAGGTGAGGATGGATTCTTGGTAGTCTCTGAGTGTATACAAGAGAGTGTTGATCTCTTTAAGACCTACAAGGGCGCCAACATTTATTGGAGCACAAGTTTGTGCAAGCTTCCTATATATGAAATGGATTTTGGATGGGGGAAACCTATATGGGTTACTTACCCCCAAATCTACGAAAACCTAATTGTGTTGATGGATACAAAAAGGGGTGATGGTATCGAAGCCTGGGTGACCCTCGATGAAAAAGAAATGGCCAAATTTGAATGTGATCAGGAGCTCCTTGCATTTGCTTCTCTCAACCCCACCACAATTGGTCATCCTTTCCATTCAAGGATTTAGATTATCTGCTTAATTTGCTTGTTTTTAATTATTTGAATTCTAAGAGTGGAAAATAATCTAAAGGTTGATGTGTTGGATATTTACTATTTAGGATTATTTGAATAAAGAATTGTTGAATTATTTTACCGCAATCCAATTTATCTAATCAATCATGAAACATTGAATAAGATAAACACACAAATAGTCTCACTTGATCGGAAAACCTCTTTGTTTTTGGTGGTGGTATGGGGAAAGTAACATTAGAAAGGAAAGGAATTCAATGAATCTAATATGCAAACAGCAAACCCATACTGCATTGTAGACATTTGCATTAAAAGTACTGAGTCATAAACTGAAGGCTGATTTTTTCTGCATCAGTTATTCGGAAGAGAATTTCATGTCTATTAAAAGTCCAACTATTCTAATTGAAACATTCAGAAGAACACAAACAAAAAAGAAAAGAAACAAGGAGAGCAACCATCTAAATTTAAAAAAGAAAAAAACGAACACTGCTTCAGTTTGGAGATGTCTAACCTTAAACTTTGATCACCCAGCAAGGTAAAGCAACTGCAATCACAAATCAATCACAATCTAAAATTAGTGTTGGATCACCTATAGCCATAAGTCAATAAAATTAGTAACGCATAATAACATGAAAAAATTCAACCTTGATTCAGCAAAAAAATCAACCTATAGCGATCATTCATATACTTTCACTTGCATTTATGCACCCTTTTACACAAAAATCTGCCTTGATTCGGCCAAAAAAGAAAAGAAAAAAAATCAACAACCAAAAAAACGAGTTTTACGTAGCAGAGTATCAATGAATATTTTAACAGCATACTGCCACAATAGTATAATTTCATTGGTACAAATACCAATTATGTACATAAGTGATGCAAAAAAATTATTCAAATACACTTATTCCCCCTAAGGTTTGACAGGTTTCCGATTATGGTCCTTGAACTTTAAAAACTTCCCAATTGAGTGTTTAAATGTTGATTCAGGTTTATCATAAGGGAAAAATGAAACATCCATTTAGAAACTTGATGGAACAAGGGCAATTTCTGTCCATTCTGGTGCTCAACTTCTAAATTACTAGTTCCTAGATATATGTATGTTTGGCAGATTATCTATATCATAAGCAACATGCTTCACTTGACTCTTGGGCATTGGCGGAAGGAAAGATGAGAGTGGGAGGGAAGAAGATACAACAGTGGGAAACTATAGAATTTAGGAGTGGGAAGATAAATGAGGACTAGGTAGTACCTACATTAATGAAGTTTCCCCATTTTTCCATCAAGTTTTTAAACGGATGCTTTATTTTGTCCTTAATAAAAACACAAACAAAACTTAAGGACTCAATTGGGAATTTTTAATGTCCAAAGACCAAAATGGAAAACCAGTCAGAGTTTAGGAAGCACGTCTTTCATCCTAAATATTTTGTGAAGAAATCTATTGTCAAGAATGATCTTACCAAAACCTAAACTTTTCTTCGGCAACGGTTTTTTCCAAGCAAGATGCAAGAGGGGACGAGCGTGTCTCAGCACTTAGACAAGNCAGTGGGAAACTATAGAATTTAGGAGTGGGAAGATAAATGAGGACTAGGTAGTACCTACATTAATGAAGTTTCCCCATTTTTCCATCAAGTTTTTAAACGGATGCTTTATTTTGTCCTTAATAAAAACACAAACAAAACTTAAGGACTCAATTGGGAATTTTTAATGTCCAAAGACCAAAATGGAAAACCAGTCAGAGTTTAGGAAGCATGTCTTTCATCCTAAATACTTTGTGAAGAAATCTATTGTCAAGAATGATCTTACCAAAACCTAAACTAGTCGTTCAGGACTAATTTATCACATATTAAATCCATCATTTACAGAAAATTAACTTGACCCGCAAGGAACTACCAAAGTCATCTAATGTGTTGGGCCAAGAAGTCAGCAAGAGCAAAAATATGATTCCGTAAAGGGCCAAGGAATATGAAGGAGACCATGAAATAATTAACAAAGAAGAAAAAACTTAAAAGCTTTTCTTTTGGTACAACACCCTGAAGGCTTTGATGGACAAGAATGTATTGGTAACCATATTTCCATTTTCAATTCTATCAAAGAAAATTTTAGTTACCAAAATCCCCACTGACAGCAGCAGTTTTAACAGCACAGGTCCATAAAGAGTTTTACTTCCACTCCAAGCCATTGTTTTGAACCTCACATTTACAGTTTATACAGCAGCCTCCTAATCCTTTATTTTCTCCCTTTATTTGAGAGGCAATAAAACAATCAAAACTACAATCTAATTTCCTAGTCTTAAATAGCAAAAGTAATACAATTTCAACTTCCAACCATGAAATTCACCACTCTAAAAGAAAACAGATGTTCAAGTATAAGTAGCAGCAACAATAAAAATTTAAAAGCAACATAAGTAGATAAAAACCCAAAGATTTCATGGTTCTCAAATGCAAGATGAATTCTCACGCACTCAATTCTGTGAGTGTGAGTATGTGTGTGTTTTGTTTTAAGTTGTAGTCAAAATTTAAACTCACAGTAATGTCCTCAGTGATGCTAGATAATTATTCCTTGACTTCTTGAGAGAAAAATTGAGAGATTTGAAACTGTAAAGCAAAAAATGTGATGATTGATGAGATGGGGGAACAGGTGAGGAAATAAGAGATGGTGAGAATCTGAAAGTGCGAGGATCTCTATAACTACTGACTGCATTATGAGTATTAGTAAAAATACATTAAATAAAACCGGTTGCTTCTCAATGCAAGCTTCTGTATATACTGCAGACAAACAAAACAAGGAAATTTCCAAAACCAAAAATAAATTAAATAAAAATTAAACTATAACCCATGATGGAGACAAAGAAGCACAAATTCATTTTATTTTTTCTCCGTATCTTTCCTATTTTCTCTCATTTTTGTCTGTCAAATCTGGTCCAAAGTTTCTTCCTTCTTCAAATTTCAATAAGGGACTGCAGCTCCTTCACTTTGTCATGAATCCATTTCAAGCACAGAACTAAATGATTACTTAAATGACCCCATATTAACTCAGTCATCAACTACTAAACACTGATTAAAACATGTAAAACACATAGCTGGGTGAGAATGATGAGCCTAATAAGATAATAAAATTCTAGCAAATTATATATTGAGTTAAGAAAAATACAAATGATGGGTATATATCAGAATTCCAAATTATCTAATGAGCATATTCATACAGAAAACCCTAAATAAGTTTACAACTAAGAAATTAAACAAGCAAGAAAATATGGGAAATTAAGAACACCTTTTGGCTCTTTGCGAGCAATGAGCAAAACAAACCTCCAAGATTGGGTGGGAACTGCCGAATAAGAAGAATTGAAGAAGAAGTAGAAAATTTGAAGGGCCGAAGAATCTGATTCAAGAAGATGAAGTGAAGAAACTCAGCACCCACGTAGACTGAAGAGTGAAGTGCCGACGAAGTAGAAGGCAACGGAGGCCAGCTGGGTATCTTATTTTGGGGTGAGCGTCCAAACCAACTTTTTTTTGTTTTTTTCTTTATTCTTTTTAGTTTAGGAAATTTTTTAGCAAAATGACTACTTTGTAACACAAATTCTCCAAAAGGAGGAATTTTTAAACTTCTATGGTGCACTTGGATGAAGTAGTTTGAAATTATTAAAGAACTCACAAATGACGTTTGAAATTATTAAAGAATTCACAAACGATGAAATTTAAAATGATGTAATTTAAAATTCTAGAATATATAAATTCTCTTATTTAGCTAATAATGGAATTTAAATATGAAATTTATAGTGATTTTTTCTTTTTAATGCCATCAATTATAAATAAGTGATGATGGATGGTGGTGACAAGAAGGATGATGCTTGTGGTGAGTTGACGATATTGGTAGGGGTGATGATCCATAGGTGGTGAGAGAAATGGTGGTGGTGGTGGTGGCAGTAGCATGGTGATAGTAATGCCAGTTGTGGATGTTGCCCTAGTGGTGACCGGTCGCGATGACGATGGTGGTGACGGTGGAGATGGTGGTGGTGGTGGTGGCGACAGCGGCGGTGACATTGATGATGGTGGTGGTGGAGAGGTGATAGTGGCGCTGGCAGTGGCGGCGATTGTGGTGCTGGTGGTGGTGGCGGCGGCGATGGTGGTGGTAGTGTGGTGGTAATGATGGCAGTGGTGGATGTGGCGTTGGTGGTGACCAGTGGTGGCAACAATAGTGGTAAGGGTAGAGATGGTGGTGGTAGTGGCGGCGCAGCGGCAATGGCGGTAGTGGTGGCGGCGGCGAAGAGATGGTGGTGGTAAAAGCGGTGACAGTGGCAGAGGTTGTGGTGGCGGCAGCAATGGTGGTGACGATGATGATGATGGTGGTGGTGGTGGTGGTGGTGATGATGTCGGTGGCGGTAGTGGTAGTGGTATTGTGATTATTTGGTAAGGTGATAGATATACATGACTTATTTTTCTTTTAAAAAAATTGGAATTTGTAAATGACATTAATTT
>QANT01001417.1:0-27166 GCA_003254885.1 Purshia tridentata | reverse complement strand
GGTCACATCCATCTCTTCCCCCCTCACGGCATGGTGAGCCCAGAAAGAGGAAACCCATTCTTTGATGGGTAATACTCTTCTTTACTACTTCACGGTAGAAGATCTCTTTTTCTCCCTCACAAGTGTGAGAACAAAACCAGAAGAAGGAGCAAACTGATAGAAGTTAACAATTGTCCTATAATTGTTAACAGAGCAAAATACAAGGACCAAATTGATTATTTTTAGAACACAAGGACCAAATGTGTTTTTGGATCAAAACACAACGACTAAAATCATATTTTACTCTTCAAACAATTCAGTAAAGCTCACATTCATTTATTTAATATTTAATTAAAAATATAGTATTTTTACCATTTAAAACATCTGATTACTTTAAGGAACAAGATTTTATGAAACGACACCTAACATCACGATTTGAAAGACAGAAGCTAATATTCTGCTTTTTGGTTTCTTTTGGGGTGCTGTTATGTGCTTTCGCTTCTCCATGCCCTTGGATCCTATTTTCTGTGTGTCTTGTTCTCTCTCTCTCTCTTATTTCCGTCGGCACCATTTTGAAATGCAATGTACGGTTGCTGGTTGCTACACGAGCGAGTTGAGTCAACTTGCATGGCACGTGAGTCGCGTGACTTTGACTAGATGATATGCAGTGACGGTAGTGTAATTGAGTAGGTAGTAGAAGGGTAGTTTTGGTTATTTGCATTTCATTGCTGGCACGATTGATTTTGTGTTGGGCCACTGCACTAAATTGCATTTGTAAGTTGAGTTGCACAGATATTTTCATTGTATTTGGAGCGCAGATTACGAGAGTTATATATTAACTACAAGAAATAATGAGAAGCTAATACATGAGAAGCTAAAGATGAAGATACCGTGTGCTTCTACATCATGCTAACACGTGACAACAAGTAGCTTTTTAAATCAATCAATGTCTTCTTTTATAGGTAAATCAATTAGTATTACCTATGTCTATTTTTAAGTTCCCTAAGACTACTTGCTTTGAAATCATCAAATCAACTATGTCTTATCTGCATTTTGGTGGGGGCAGAAAGAAAAGGAAAAAAAAGATTCATTGGATCAGTTGGGATAAATTAAGCAAACCTAAGAAAGTAGGTAGTCTGTCTTAGCTTTAGAAATTTGGAAGATTATAACATTGCTCTTCTAGCAAAGCAAGCTTAGAGGTTAGTTCAACATTCGAGTCTTTATGGGGCAGAACTCTTAAAGGGTTATACTTCCTTGATTGTGAGTTTTGGCATGCCAAGAAGGTAGGGCCGACCCAAGTCCAAGGTGAACAAGACCTGGGCCTTAGGCCATATCTTGAAGAAATGCCTCATTTTATAAAGTTCTTATACGTATACATTAAAAAGTTCAAATAAAAAAGTAAAAATAATGACTCTAAACACAAAAAAGGCCTCATTTCAAAATAAATGCTTGATTCTAACGCTTTCATAAAAGCGCAAGTGGGAAAAAAGTGTAATGGGCTTAAATAGAAAGAATGACTTACCTTAAACCAAGTCATTTTTTATCTATATTTTCATAAATACATACAAGCTCAAATAGAAAAAATAAAAATAATGGCTCAAAATATAAAGAAGCAGAAATGTATGTTATAGTAAAACAAAAAAAAATATGTTAGATAAACTTGAATATAAAATTTTAAAAATTAATATAGCATCTCAAAAGCCAAAAATTATAATTTGTATGATATTTTTCTTTAGCTCTTGCCTTAGGCCTCATTTGCAATTGGGCTGCCTTTGTGTATAGGTATAGGGCTGGCTAAAGCCCAAGGCAAACAAGGCCTGGGCCTTGGGCCACATTTTGAGACAAGACCTCATTTTAGAAAGTTCTTATAAATATACATTAAAAAGTGCAAATAAAATAGAAAAAATAATGACCCTAAACAAAAAAAAGGCATCATTTCAAAATGACTGTTTGATTTTAACACTTTCACAAATGCCCAAGTGGAAAAAAGTGTAATGAGCTTAAATAGAAAGAATGACTTAGTTTAGACACAAGTCATTTCTACCTACATTTTTCATAAATATATACAAGCCCAAATAGAAAAAATAAAAATAATAGCCTCAAATATATGTTAAAAAAACTTGAATATACAATTTTTAAAAATAATATAATATCTCAAAAGTCAAAAATAATAGTTTTGTAATGAATTTTTTAAAGAAAAATTATATTTTAATAATAAATTTGAATATTTTTTTAGCTCTTGCCTTAGGCCTCATTTTTAATTAGGCCACCCTATTATGATCATGCCTTCTTCTATATCAGTTTATTTTGGAGAAATTTGATTGTTACTCGATGTAATAATGGGTGTTTGTTTTCCAGACATGGTTTCTCACACTCCCCTGTAAGATCTTGTTTGATTTGCACAAATCACACCCGCCCAAACCCCTACCCTCGATTTTGAATTCTGTCATTCCCTCTCTTCCCTGATTTGGGATGCAATCGAAGGTGGGGGGATTTAGCTGTTTGGCCATTAATTTAGTTATTTATTAAATCTCTTTTATTTTATTTAAGAGTAAATTGTCATTTTGGTCCCCAGACTATTACATTTGTATCAGTTTAGTCTCTCAACTTTTAATTTGGAAATTTAAGGACTCTAACTTTTTCAATTTTGCCAATTGAGGACTTCTCCATCAATTTACATATTGTTCATCCAAATTTAGCAAGAAATGAAGGAGGAAAAAATGATGCATGAGGAAAAAATGGTAAGATCTAAATGAAAGGAACCATTTTGCCCTAAAGAAGGACTTTACATGATGCTATAAAAACATAAATTTGGATGAAAAATGTGTAAATTGATGAAAAATTCCTCAATTGACAAAATTGAAAAAGTCAGTGTCCTTAATTTTCCAAATTAAAAGTCTAGGGGACTAAACTGATACAAGTATAATAGTCTAGGGACCAAAATAACTATTTACCTTTTATTTAAATTTATAAATTTGGATGAAAAATGTGTAAATTGATGAAAAAGTCAGAGTCCTTAATTTTCCAAAGTAAAAGTCTAGGGGACTAAACTGATACAAGTATAATAGTCTAGAGACCAAAATAACTATTTACCTTTTATTTAAATTTAAATAAAGAATAAAATTAATAGAATTACACTTGAAATAATGCTTATCTGGTGTTTGCTACCAATTGTGACTATATAGGATCGGATTACATTAACCGAAAAAAACAGGTCAGATTAAATAAGGATTAACTAAGGATGATACAATTTTGAAAATTGGAATCTATACCCCTAGTGCTCATCATTGAACAGCAACGTACATTGCTTTTGGTTGTAGTTATGGTTTATGATTTACTTCAATTAGAGGGAAAAAAAATTACTTTTCTAGTAGTCTAAATATTCGATGGTTCTTTTCCAAATGCCTTAACTTAAAGTTCCTATATATTTTGCTTGTAAGGGATGAATTGTAAAGGCCAAAGAAAGGTGGGTAGAATGGAGTAGCTAGCATTCATTGGTATCAATCAATCAAAAGAACCAATTCAACAAACAAAGAATAACATTGTGTGCTTATTTTGATATCTACCTTTTAACGTTTTCAAGCTTGTTCCATATAAGAATTGTCATCATCAGAAAGTTAGCATCATATACTTTGCTTAAGTCTTAATTATCTACTTGATATAATTATGGTATCTGTATGAATTATATAAATACTTTCCAACACCATATTCTGAACCCCCCAACCAACCTTTGAAACACTTGATCAACTCTGTTCTTAATTGATCAGCTCTGATTTAATTCCATTTCCAATCAAGACAAATGGCAGAAGGAGTCCTCTTCAACATTGCAGAAGGGATCATTGGAAGGTTGCAATCCTTTGCTTTTCAAGAGATTGGATTGCTTTACGGTGCCAAAGACGAACTCCAAAAGCTTGAGAAGACAGTTACCAAAATCAAAGCTGTTCTTCTTCATGCAGAGGAAAAGCAAGCTGAATATGAAGTCAAAGAGTGGCTTCGAAGCCTCGAAGATGTAGTTTATGATGTTGATGACTTGCTAGATGAATTCTACACTGAGGCTCGATGGAGACAAGTGGTAACTGGAAATAAAATCTCAAAGCAGGTACGCATCTTTTTCTCAGGCTCAAACCAGCTTGTCTTTCGACTAAAGATAGGTCATAAGGTAAAACAAATTAGGGAGACACTCAATATGATTGCAAAAGATAGAAAATTTCACTTAGAAGAGCGTCTTGAAGACACACGAGTTATGACTAAAGAGAGGGAAAGTCACTCATTTGTCCGTAAGGAAGAAATTATTGGGAGGGATAAAGATAAAAAGGCAATTATCCAACTTTTGTTGGATCCCATGTCTGAAGAGACTGTATCCACCATTTCCATAGTCGGAATTGGAGGATTGGGAAAAACTGCACTTGCCCAACTCGTTTTCAATGACGAGATGGTCCAAAAACATTTTGAGAAGAAAATGTGGATATGTGTCTCTAATGTATTTGAGTTGAATGCACTTGTTAAGAAAATCATTGAGTCTGCAACTAATAATACAGTTGAAAATCGTGGGATGGAGCAATTGCAAAATTACCTTCGAAAAGAAATAGATGGAAAAAGATACCTTTTGGTGTTAGATGATGTGTGGAACGATAATCGTGAAAAATGGCGTAGTTTGAAAAATTTGTTGTGGGGTGGTGCAAGAGGTAGTCGAATTTTAATAACCACTCGTACTGATTTAGTGGCACGTACGGCAGATACAACTAAGCTGTATACACTGGGGGGTTTGGATGAAGAGCAATCTTGGTTGTTATTTAAGGAAATGGCATTTAAACATGGGAAAGAGCCAGAGGATTCAAGAATTAAGGCAATCGGGGAGGAGATTGTTGGAAAATGTAGGGGAGTCCCACTAGCTATAAGAACAATCGGACGGATGTTGTACTCTAAACATCGAGAAACTGAATGGTTGGCTTTTAAGAATAATGACCTTTCAAAAATTAGCCAAGAGGAAAATGATATTTTACCAACACTTAAGCTAAGCTAAAATATTCTCCCATCGCATTTGAAACATTTTTTGCTTACTGTAGCTTGTTCCCAAAAGATTATAAGATTGATGTAAAGACCTTAATTAACCTGTGGGTGGCACAAGGGTTCATTAAGTCTTCATATCAAAACGACTGTTTGGAAGATGTTGGGTATGAATATTTTATGGAATTACTGTGGAGATCTTTTTTCCAGGAGGAAGTTTATGATGATGGGTTGGGTATGATAAGTTGTTGTAAAATGCATGATCTCATGCATGATCTTGCAAGTTTAGTGTCAGGGAAGGAAAGCACCATAATAGATCTAAATCAACAAGAAAATTTTTCTGAGAAACTTCGTCATGTATATTTTGATTTTGTTGTCGATTTGTCATCTTGGCAAATTCCAACATCTTTGCTAAAGGCAAATAAGATGAGAACACTTCTCTTTGACCAACAGTCGTTTTACCAAGAGGCTTCCGAAGTGTACCAAGCATCAATCGGGGTATTTTGTAATGCAATTGCTTCAAATTTCAAGTCCTTGCGTATGTTGAGTTTGAGAGGATTAAAAATCACAATATTACCAGATTGTCTTGGTAAAATGAAACATTTAAGATATCTTGATCTGAGCAGTAATTCCATCAAGAGGTTCCCGAAGTGGATAGTTAGACTTCAGAACTTGCAAATACTTGATCTCTCAAATTGTCGTTGGCTTTTGGAACTGCCAAGAGACATTAAGAAATTGTTCAATTTAAGGCATATCATGATAAGTGCTTGTTGGGGCTTGACTCATATGCCTTATGGGTTGGGTGAATTGACTTGTCTTCGTACATTGGATACATTTGTTTTGAGTGAAGATAATTACATCTCAAGGTGTAGTGCGGGGCTTGGTGAATTGAATAGGCTTAACGAATTGACAGGAAAGCTAACGATTAAATATTTGAGGCACGGAAAGAATGCAGTGTCAGAAGCAATTGCTGCAAATATGAAGGAGAAACAACATCTTCGTTCATTGAGTTTATATTGGAGTACTGAAAAAGCTACAGAGGATATCAATGTGGTTGAAAATGGTGAAATGTCATTGGAAGCACTGCAACCTCATTCAAATTTGAAAGAGCTGTGCATTTATGATTATGAGGGTGTGAAGTTTGCACGTTGGCTTTCTTCTCTCACAAATATTGTTGATATCTGGTTGTACAACTGCGAAAGATGCCAACATCTCCCACCGTTGGATCATCTACCTTGTCTTAAGTATCTTAATCTTGAGAATTTGAGTGCTTTGGAGTACATATCAGATAGCGACATGGGTTGTAGTGATGAGATGTCTGCTTCTTCATCGGCTTCGCCAATCTCATTCTTCCCCTCCCTGAAGAAGCTTTATCTACTTGATTGTCCAAACCTCAGGGGATGGTGGAAGCAGATTGCTCTAGTTGGTCCATCAATGACAGAGTATGATCAGCATCATCATGTACAGCAGCACCATCGGTCATTGCCTTCATTTCCCTGTCTTTCTGAATTAGAGATCATAAATTGTCCGAACCTAACTTCTATGCCGCTCTATCCACATCTCGATGAAAGGCTACATTTGAGGAGTACTAGCGTGAAGCCATTAGAACAGACAATGATGATGGTGAAGAATGAAGATATGGCCACAACAGTAATTGTTGTTCCCTCTTCTCTCTTCTCTCGTCCCCTTTCATCTCCACTGCGTCCTCGCCTCCTCTTTCCAAATTATTAGATCTAGAAATTGGAGAAATTGAGGATATAGAATGTGTTCCAGAGATATGGCTGCGCAATCTCACTTCTCTCAAGACATTGTCGATAAGTAGGTGTCATAAACTGAGGTCTATACCTCTGTCCCCATCTCCAAGTATCCAACATCTCACCACACTTGAACATCTATATATAGCAGACTGCAACGAGCTTGATTTGTGGAAGGATGAGAATTGCATGTAATGGAAAGCCCTAAGAAGCCTTCATTCTCTCTCTATTTGGGGATGTGACTGTTTGATGAGGTTGCCTGAAGGAATAAGTTGCCTCACATCACTTCAGCATCTACGAATTGGAAGTTGCAATAATTTAGCATC
Source organism: Purshia tridentata (assembly GCA_003254885.1). Classification (NCBI taxonomy): domain Eukaryota; kingdom Viridiplantae; phylum Streptophyta; class Magnoliopsida; order Rosales; family Rosaceae; genus Purshia; species Purshia tridentata. Next base: position 20,100 of record QANT01001417.1, on the reverse strand, counting down.
ACTGCCAGAATGGATGCGTCGCCTCACCTCTTTACAGAATCTGGAAATCTACAGCTGCCCAATATTATCGCAAAGATGCAAGAAAGAAGTAGGTGAGGACTGGTCTAAGATTGCTCACATCCCAAACGTTGAAATTTATGAAGAAGAAGAATAGAAGATTCCACGACTGGAGTCAGCTGGCGTGTCTTGGTGCATTTTCTAACTTTTGCTAGTTTACTTGAACTTCAATGAATTTCAATATACAGACTATCACATTAGTGCCAATCTTACCTTGTTCATTTTCATTTTCATTTTTTCTTACTAATTGATATTGATCATTCTAAGCTTTTTTTTTTTCGTTTCGTTTTTTTTTTCCCAGGAGGTTTAGGTGTTCGAATAATCGAAAGCACGCTTTTATCCTGTAGCTGGCTAAAGATTTGTTCCTCCTTCAAAACTCGATCTTATTATGCACTACGGTTGTGTCTGTGTGTGCATACAAACAGGCAGTATATGTGTATCAAATAGTCGCACTTTCTTATTTTATTATCCAACTTTGTCTATTTTTTCTTTCTCATGTGTGTGTATTTTACTTTTGTACAGTATATAATTTTTTTATTTTTTTATTTTAGAGGAATTGTATTACAGCATTATGTACCATATATGTCTATAAACTAAGTTTGATGATTGGTTCTTTTTCATTGTTGCATAAACAGGGTATAATATATTGGTTTGATTTTCTAGGTTCTTTGCTTAAATGTTTGTTTTACATGTGAGTTCATGTTATTTTTGGTCTTATCTTATGTTGGTTATTGTAGAAAATCTATGTGATGTCACTTTTGGTTTTGGATATTTTTTATTTATTTGTTTGTCTAATATTGTTTTCGGATTTTGAATTTGAAAAATTAATTGGCCTAACTATGACGAAAGAAGTATACAAGTGCATGTATCACAAATATCCTCTTTATTGTCAAGAAATAGATGAAATAAGTAGTAATTAAGTAACCTATTATTTCTTTTAATTGAGAAGCTGGGTTTTCTTTGTTCAAATAACCAGTTTAGTTTAAAAGAAAATGTTGTCGATACATGCAATATATAACTTTAAGCTTCATTTATGTTCAAGAAGATTACAAAATTGGTGTCACATGAAGTGGGCCCTAATGGCCCATATTTTATTTGTCAACTTGTTTACATATAAAGTCTTGGACAAGTTTCGGTAACATGGCAGCATGGGATCATAGTTTGAATAAACTCAATTATTGTATTTCATTACAGAGATATCATAATCTTCAGACCGACAACGCACGTGGGGTGATGCACGTGCGATATATATATATAGCATATTAATCAAGCTTTATTAAATGTTAACATGTCAGTTAGAGGAGGATGATCATTACTAAATTTTTTCTTTTCTGGTTTTTTTCAGTTTTAGTATCTGAACTTTTGTTTTAATTTAATATCTATATCTATTTTTGTCCTAATTTAAGTACCTAAATTATGTTTTTATATCTAATAAGTACTAAATTTTAATTTTGTCAATCAAGTTAACATAATTAGTCATGTACTCGTTGTAACGACCCGCACCTTTTAAGTGAATTATAATAGAGCCCAATGTTGACTTTTAGTTCTAATAAGATTTTAGCTTTGACTTTGGGTCCGTTAGGAAGGTCTTGAGCTCACGAGTTCATAGACATGCGGCATGGGTGATTTAGAGTTACGGTTAAAAAGTTATGAACGTGATAAAAGAGCTCAAGGTTGACTTTTTAAATTACTTGGAGTTTAGAGTTGACTTTGATATGGTTACGTAGAGCTCGACACTATGAGTTCGTAGACACGTAGCATATATCGTTTGGAGCTACGGTTTGTGAAATACGGAGGTTCAAAGTGAGGGGCAAACTTGTAATTATGTTGAAATGGGTTTAAATTTCCAGAAAATTCTAGAAATTTCCCCCAACTTTTTATTTCTCTCTCCTCTCCCCCTCTCTCCCGCACACTCACTCCTCTCTCTCTCTCTCCTCCTCCTCTCTTCAAGGCCAAACTTTGAATGGCCATAACTTCTTCGTTTGATGTCCGATTCTGGCAATCTTGGTATCGTTGGAAAGCTATCGACGATGCCTTTCCACTGAAAGTCTCAGATCATCATTCCGATCAGCCGTGAAGACGCAGCAGCCCAGTTACAGTCGCTCCACCGCCGTCATTCTTCGTCGATTCCGGCCGTTTCCGGCCCTGTTTGGGTCGGATTCTTAGTGGGTTTTACTCCCCTTTTCGTGTGCTTCCTTTCCTCTAAGGCGACACTCCCAAATCCAAGGACGATCCATTCGGAGACCAAGGCTAGGCTATCTCTGTGAGTGGACTTCATTCCCTAAACTTTGTTTATAAATTTCTTATGAATTTTTATGATTTAATTCGTATTTATATTTGAGTTTATTAATCGAGAAATATTATTCGATTCTTGAGTGTGGAAATGGATTTGACGTACTTGGAAACACTATGATTTCTCAAAGTAAACACATGTGGTTATTCGTATCGTGAAATATTACGGGTTTGGTTATCGAAAAAGGGATTTTATAATGATTTCACAATATTAGAAAGTTTTTATGTTTTTATGGACGAAAAGAGCTTTATGGGAAAAAGGATTTTCAAACCACCCTTCGCAGTACCCTTCAGATAATCAGCTTTAATAGGTCTTTGGGACCCATCACGGCACACACATAGGCTTTGGGCCGTGTGTCGGGATGCTTTGCCCTTTGGGGGCGGCCCTGCGTGCACGTACGGCAGGATATTGGCCCTGCATGTGTATGACAGACCCTGGCTCTGCACATGTACGGCAGGATATTGGCCCTGCATTCGTACGGCAGGTCGTAGGCCCTGCGCATGTACGGCAGGATTATTGGCCCTGCATGCGTACGGCAGGTCGTGGGCCCTGCGCATGTACGGCAGGTTCGGTGGGTAACGGTTGGGTGAGAGACTTCATTATCAAAGTAGTTTACAAAATTTCAATTCTTATTTAATATTTTGGAAGCTTGATCAGTTTTATCAATTTATCAGAATTTTTTAAAACGGTTTTTAGATGGAAATTCTAAGACAGAGTTTTCAATGGATTTTACGAAATGTATTTAAAACTGGGGGATTTCAAGTAAGGTTTGCGAAATTCTAAGAAACTTTAAAGTAAAGGTTTATTAATATTTATTTTGGTTTATATCCACTCACTGAGTTAACTCATTAGTTTTATGATTTTTATTGTTTTAAATTTTCCCCCAGGTGGTAGCGGTGGAACGGTCGAGCCAAAGACGTCGAGGCAGTCTAGCAAACTTTTGAAAGTTATAGGAACCAATTAATCTTGTAAATTTTGTTTTCTTAGTAAATTTTGTAGCGCGGCTCTGGTAACCTATTGAAACTTAAGTAATTGGTATTAAAATTGGGTCGGAGACCCCTTTTGGTTGTGGTAGAGGAGCTGTGGAGCTTAGAAGTGCATTTGCAGGTCTTGTGGAGAAAAGGGGTTCGTCCAATTTCAGGGGAGGTTCTGCCGAAATTTCGGTAGGATTTTCCTTAATATTGGATGCCCGCAGGATCACTCCGAGTTCCAGGGTGGAATTCGGGGAGGGTCCTGTCACTCGTGGTGTCCCTTCAATCACGTAAGAATATGATTATATGCAAATTCACATAGTTTTTAATTTTTAGGAAGGATATACTTTATTTAGATACTATTAGTGTGGCTAATATGAGGGACAAATGAAAGACAAATCATTGCAATAATTGGATTCAAATTAAATAAGTGAGGGACAACACATCTACAAGTGAGGGTTCAAATCCAACCATTAGATATTTTTGTCTCTCATGTTAGCTATTCTGCCATTAGTGTACAATAAATAATTGAAGGGAATTAGAGTTTTGGTACCAAATTGAGACACAAATCAATTTCAAATACCAAAATGTAAAAAGGTTTAATTCATGTGGTGATGGCATTTTTCATTTTAATTCATATGGTTTAAAAAGGTTTCAATCAAACATTGGTGGTTTATTTATATTTAAGTCTACTACAATCAAGGCGAGGCCAAAAAAAAAAGTCTACAATCAAGGCCAAATTCATAAATTTGTCAATCTCTTTTAATGGGTTTGTTTATGTAACGATGAGGTGACAATTCTAAACTGAAATGAGTATATGAGTATCTTTGTCATTTTATAAAGAATTTGTAATCTCATATCATCAAATCATCAAATAAGAAAAAAATCAATTGATTTATAAATTTAACCTTAACTGCAAATTGAAGTAAACAACATAATTTTAATTTAAAATTTTGGAATTATAAAACTAAACAAAAAAAAAAAGACTATATGGACTAATAGTTTAGTTTGCCTTTCATTTTTGACTTATTTATATATTTGCCTCTTGAAACTTACTTTTTTTTTTTTTTTCCTTTGTCCATTGAAGGTTAAATTCTCTCATTTTGTCCTCTGAACTGTACCTCATCTACAGCCTCAATTTCTTCTATTATTTGGAGTTTTAGAGCACCATTTTGAGTGATTTTTATATGGTTATAAAGAAGATATGTATAGCTTCAAAATGAGTATAAAATTGCTAAATTTGGTAGAGGTTTGATGGGTCAAAAATCAAGCCAAAGTTGAATAAAAATTTGACTAATTGATGAATTTGACGAAACTTAGCTATTGAGAATCATTTATAAAGTTCAGAGTATAAAGTAAAATTATTTACCTTTCCTGAGGTGAAGTAAAAAAAAAGAAAAAAAAATGTAAGTTTTTGAGGTCAAATCAACGAATAAGCCTACAAGTTTTTACCATAAAAAGTAACATAGGGAGCAAAAATGCACGAACTAAATTGGTACTTTATGGATATATGTTTTGCTTTCCCATGATTGATCACTACATCTTTTAAAATGTGGCAATGGAAAACTCGGTTTCCCAATAAACTATGGTACCTTTTTCCACCAACTTGCTTGCTTTTGACCAAAAATTCTTTTTATAGTCATACGATTCATACTCATCTTCAATTGAACCATATAATTGAACTATTTTGATGGTCTTGTCTACTATTTCCCTAATTATGTTTACATTTTTTTTTTTTTTTACTTAAGGAAGAAAAAGATCAAAACTTGGATTATTGCTATGAGTGTGAGAATTAAGGCCTCATTTGATTGCTAGAATTGGATTGGAAAAGATAAATAACAAATTCATGTGCATTTGAAGAGGAAAATTCTAACTTGAAAAAAGAAGATGGAAATAAGATGGATAAATTATAAAGAAAACTTATCCTTTCCAATCCCCTCAAAATGATGGAGATTAGCAAGGATAACATTTTCCTTGTGGCTAAGCCATTTTCTTTCCATTTACTTTCTTTAAGTTAGAAAACACTTCATCTTTTTCTTTAACTACACATGAATTTGTTATTTATCCTTTTCAATCTAATCCTAAACATCAAATGAGGCCTAAGTGTTTTACCATTAGAGTTAGTAGCCCTCACATGACTGTGCTTATAAATTAATCGAATGTCATAGTTAATAGTATCAAAAATTTGAGTATAATATAAAATTCAAATGTCATGTGTTTTGAATGTTTTCAAGAAAATTATTTCATAAAATAATGAAATTTTGCTTGCAATTTATTAGTTTCTATATATACATATATGAGAGGAGAGAGATTTGAATTTAAAACCTCTGTAAAATTGTGGAGATAAATTATGCTAGATCACAAGTTAATTGGTTTACAATTTATTAGTTTTTTATACTACATGGATTTAAGAAAAATAATAATTGCAACTATTTAACCTCAAGACTTCTAGTTTCTTTCTTTTCTTTATTCTTTTGTTTAGAGGGGGAATTGGGTAGGTGATGGTCATAAGTTCATAACTCATCAAAGCTTCTACTTTCTACTAATTTGAAAAGGAGGTTTTCACATGCACCAAAAGGAGTAGGTTGATTATTTAAAGTGCATATACTGCTTTTGAATAGAACATTAACTCACCACACCTATATCTGAGGAAGGAATTTCTAACCTCTCCAAACGGGTAACGTGAGAATTAATTCAATGTCATAAAAGATATATATATATATTATCTTTTCACAAAAGATTTTCTGTTGTGAAAAATGTTATAAAGTACTAGTCAAATGGGCTTAGAGGTATGTTTGGGGATAACACCCCCACTCAAGTCAACGGTCAACATTTTTGGCCATGTGGTATTTCAGATTCGCCTTCCGTCCTACTACCCCCAGTCAATGGCCCAATCGACACAACTCCGGCGGATCGGAGCGTAACATCTATTCTGATCCGAACAGACCATGTCACGGCTTATTGTCAGAAGCAAGGTCTACAAACTCACCGGTCGTTCGGATCGGAGTCTTAGTTCGGATCGGAAATGTCCGAATGGCCTCCTTCAACCAAACGACCTATTCGGCCGCGGTGGCATCTTCCATGTAATCGGATCGGAATCAACTGCGTTTCCGATTCAAGTATTGCCTGGCAGAACTAAACTCCCGCATAAGTCGACCACCTCTGGAAGCCTCACTCGGATCGGATTGGTCATTCTCAACTCATCCTCTTCCGAGCCGAACACAAACCCAGATGGCAGTTATTGCGCATGACACTCCGAAGGTAACTTTATGCTTTGCATTTATGGCTTACCAACTCTACTTTGCTTTCCATTAAATGCATGCGACTTCCAGCCCTTTAGCAGTCATCCCTCCTGCATTAAATGAGAAATCTGTCAGTAATCTAGCCTGTTCTGCAAGCATAGCCTCTGAAGTCTATGATCAGCCATACACCTACAATTTAGCCAAAATATCCTAATCCCTTTGCCTATAAGTAAGAGCAAAACCACAAGGCAAAGAGAGACAGAAAATTCTGAGAAAACCAGCCAAAGCCCTGAAGAAACTTACCCAGAAACTCTACCTCTTTTCCTTCATCTTCCTCCAAAGTTCTTGCTGTGTTCTTCAGCACTCCTTTCATCTTCCTTCTTGCATCTCTATGACTTTGCCATCGGAGTACCTTCGGCCGGTACCACACCGGTGCTCTTTTACGTTCATTGTGCAGGAAGAAACTCAGAAATAATCGGTTGACGCACTCAAATCGTCCACTCGGTCGCTCAACTCGCCACATCACCAACAACCCGCATTTAAGTTGTGCGCAAAGGTCATCAACAGATTTTTGCATCAACAAGGTATTTACCATTAAAGGTATCCCAGAATTTGGTGTCTAAGTTTTGAAATTCAATTGTTTATGCTGGGACAACTAAGTATAATCTTGTCTCAATTATCCAATAGACTCATAACATGTTAGGCTTACCAAAGCCGAACATGATGCAATTTCAATTTTTAGAAATAAGCATTTAGTCAATTAAAACTCAAAGAAATGATGAAAATATTTCATTTGAAGACTCTCACATTAAACCACATTTTAACCATATATTAGTCAATATTAAACTTGTTTGCAACAATATGGAGAATGTTATAGTGTGTATAGGGTTTTGATAGAGAGTTGAGTGAAGATGTAAGTAGATGATTGATGTTGGGTATTGAAAAATATTGGGTATAGGTTCAAGTTTATTTTAATTAAATGTTTTAAGTCCTTAAAGGTCAATTTACATTAGAATAGAAATTATATTTTGATTAAAGTGTTGGGTATGCTACTATATTTACACACCCATTTTCCTTTCACTACACACTCATTTCTCACCTCGCACCATTTTTTATTTTTAATTTTTCTAATTTCTCAAAACACACTCCCAAAATATTTAAAATTAAAAAAAAAAAAACCTAAAACCCAGCCAGCCCCCCTCACCCCCCGATGCTAACTCCCCGACGCGGATGCCAACCACTATCGTCGGCCTCCTTTCCTCTTCTTCCCTCTCTCCTCTCTTTCTTTCTCTCTCTTTCCCTATGTCTCCTCTCTCCCTTCCTCTCCATTATTGCCCACCACTGTCACCCACTCCCTAGCCACTCGCCCCAACCCTAGCTAGTCATCACCAGCAACCCTTCCGGCCAGCAAGCCTGCCACTTCCTTTCTCTTTGTCTCTCTCTCTCTCCCCTTCTCTTTATTTTTGCTTTAGCCACCCTCTCTCTTTGGGTCCCCTCCATGTCAGACTTAAGAGAGGCCAGCGGCAGCCACCGTCAAGGTCTACGCCTTCCTTAATTCGATAGGGAGGAGACCAGAAGAGAAAGGGTGACTAAGGCATAAATAAAGAGAGGGAAAGAAAGAAAGAGGGAGAGAAAGAGAGAGGAGAGAGAAATAGAGGGAGGTGGCGGGTCGGCCAGCCAAGGGAGTTGTTGGTGGTGTTTGGGTGGAGTAGGGCCGATGACCGGTGGAATTGGAGCCAATGGCTGGGATGGGTGGGCTGGGATTTGAGTTTTTTTATTAAAATAAAATTTGTCTTTTATAGTATTTTAATATTGGATTAAAATTATAATTGTACATAATAAATTGGCGGATGTGTAGTGAAAATAAAATGGGTGTGCAAATAGCAGCACTCAAATAAAAAAATTAGGTCCAAATATCTTCTTGCTAAAATTTCTTTTACTAACCCTCCCCCATTGTAGCTAATTTTCACCAAAAATGACTATTTTTGCAACAGCATTTAGCTACAATATCATGCTATTTGCTCACTTTCTTAGTCTCTGTTATTTTATTATTATTTTCATGGATTGGTAAGGAGCCAGCAGTCCACTATCATAATTTTTTAAGATATGATTAATTAGCCCACGCGGTTATTGGTTGGTGTAATTAGCAATGTAAGTTCGTAACCATATTTAATAATGAATTTGCAAAAACATAATCTGACATATCTTTGCTAACCACTTTCGTCAGACCTTCCAAAAACATAATCAGATACAATACAAAGTAACCATAATGCGACAACCCACGACAAATTTATTGTTGGTAAACATGATAATAGGTAGGGGTGGGGGACCGGACCGGACCAAACTGGATTTGGGGAGACCGGAGACCGGACTGGATGTTTCCAGTAGCCTTATTTGGAGACCAAGACCGGACCGAAAATTCAGTAGACCGAAAGTCTGGTAAACCGGCCCACTCGGTCCGATCCGGTCCGGATTGGGCCTTGACCGAGAATCTCATTAGGCCCCTTTTTTTCTTACATTTTGGGCTACTTGTTGGACTTTTTGGGCCATTTTTGTGCCATACTCAAATAATAACTTATATAATGTATTATTAAATATTTATTTAATTTCTATTTAGGGTTTGGCTTTTATTTGGGGTTTCAAATTTAAAATTTTCAATTGGGGTTTCGTTTGGGGTTTCGTTTGGGGTTTCGTTAGCTTTTAGTTTTTATAACATATATATGTTTATAGTTTTCTATAACATAAGGGGTTTGGGGTTTGGTTTAAATTTTTTTACTTTATGATTATTTTCTATTTTGGGGTTTGGGGTTTAGGCCTTAGGGTATATTATTATATAACTTAATAACTTATATAATGTATTATTACATATGTATTTATTTTCTATTTAGGGTTTGGCTTTTGTTTGGTGTTTCAAATTTAAAATTTTCAATTGGGGTTTCATTAGCTTTTAATTTTTATAACATATATGATATATATGTTTATAGTTTATTACATGATAAGGGGTTTGGGGTATGGTTTAAACTTTTTTACTTTATAGTTTATACTTTATANTTTTTACTATATAGTTTATAACTTTATACTTTATAGAAATGTTTGGGATTTGGGGTTTAATATAAAAAATAGAAATGCATGTTTTATACCTCTATATTTTTAGTTTATTTATTTATACATAAGTTATTACAAATACAACAACACAATACTAGTAGCTATTTATTACTATTAGATATAAGTTAACATAATTTATAAGTTAATAACTTAATACTTAACAAGTTAATAGTTATAGGATTTACTTTAGGCCCTTAGGTAGTATATAAATAAATAATGTAAAGGTTAAAAAAATAAAAAAACTTTAAAAAGTGTTATAAATCTAAATTATAGGGTATATAAATATTTAAAATATATAATTTTTTTTAAAATTTTGAATACATCTGGTCCGGTCCGGTCCACCGGGTTGTAGGATTTTGGAGACCGGTTTCGGACCGGAATTGTCCGGTCCGGTCTGAAGACCGAAATATCGGTCTCGGTTGGTGTTCGGTTCGGTTTTTGGAACTCACCCAAAAATTCAAAAACTCACCTACGAACCCCAAAAAACAATTCTGGATTTGAATTATGTCAAACAACCACTAACTCGCCACCACAAGTGGCGGTTCCGACGGCCGCAACAACATCGGCGGTGGTGGGTAAGCTAGAAATCACAAAATCAAGTCCCCACCAAGCCCAATTGCAAGTTAGACACTCCAATTGCATGAAAAAAAATTCAAATTGGCTCAATTTAAGGAAATTCTGAATTGGGTATAGACTCTAGAAATTGAATTTCCAAAATTACTCAAAATTGAAGGACAATACCTTAGGGTAATTGAAGCCAATGACAATGGGAGTAAAACCCATCAAAAACCTTGGCCAAAGGTGTCCAAAAATGGCCAAAATCAGCGAAGGGAGATCGGTAGCTAGCTAGGTTCTCTTGCGTGATTTTTACACAGGTGGAGGCTGGCCCAAGGGGCCACGTCGGTGGCCTTAGACAGTGATGAGAGGGAGAGGACACGAGAGAGAGAGAGAGAGAGAGAGAGAGAGAGAGAGAGAAATGGGGTTTTTTTTTTATAAAAGAAAATCTAATTTTGGTTTTAAAAATTCATAAAATGCAAATTTACAAAATTGATCTCAACTTCAATTGTCGTAAAACACGAACCATAGCTCCAAATTACGTTATGTTTTCGTCTAAGCTCTTGTGAGGTCAAGAACTTTCCAGCAAGACTAAAATCGAAACCAAAATCCCATATAAGAAAGTCAAACTTTTGGTCAAACTAATTTAAAATGAAAATTTATAAAATTAACCCAAAACTTTTATTTCTCAAATAAATTCTCAAAATACTTTAAAATACTTTTCAAAATAAAACTTGAAAATATACGGGGTCTAACATTTAAAATGTTTTTATGATGATGTCATCAATTTTTGAACGGATTATGTGTAAACGATTTAAAACTTTAGGGGGTCTTGTTGTAATTTTTGAAACCTTAAGTGGGGTCTCACTGTAATTTTTGAAACCTTAAAGAGGATCTTGCTGTAATTTTTAAAATATCAGGGTATATAAAAACACGAAAAACTTCAGAGTTCATCGTGTAATAATAAACCCTTTATGGGAAAACAAAATGTTGCAAGTCTTTGATTGAAGACAACCACTTAAGAGTTGAGTTTCCTTTTTTACCCCCAATGAAACCACCATATATTGAGCATCCCTCAGCCATTCTCCTACACCAGCTTCGTGCACTAGCCACTATATAGCATCAATATTTTATTATTGTTGTAGACTCGCAGAGACAGAGGCAGTGACTCCAGTGAGGCAGAGCGAAATAGACGAGAGACTGGAGCAAAGGCTGAAGAGAACGTGAGTGACTGAGTCGCACGAGTGGGCTGGGCAAGACTTGTAACAAGATGTTTTTCTTTTAATTCAGTAGAAGAACCAAACCCAATTACACACCCAAAGAACCGGGCCGGGTCAGGGTCAGGGCTAATAAAAATAAGATATTTTTTATTTTTTATTTAAAAGAGGCGTATTTGAACTTCTTCTTTTTTTAATAAAAAGTGAGATGAGGGGAATTTGGTTTTTTTGTTTTTTTCGTTTTTTATAACAAAGAACACTTGAAACCTCTCTAACATTGTTAAATAAAATATCACTAGTTTCGGGAGTGCAAATAACACTTACAATAAATACATAGTTGCATAGCTGTAGGTGTGGAGATAGGTTATTTTTTAAATAGGCTTTTAATAACAAATGGTCTGTAAATTTTGACAAAAATTTAGTTCTTAAAGTGCATTTTTACTTAATGTCATCCTCCATATTTATCACTATATATCAATGTTGCCATTCCATTTGAATTTTCATAGAAAATGATCATATGTAAGAGGAACTCAAGTTAAGGAGCTTCCAAAATCCATAGGGAGGCTCCACAACCTTTAAACTTTAGACATCGTTGACACACAGATAGAGGCACTTCCAACAAAAATTTCAAAGTTACTAAACCTGCGCCATCTAATTATGTACCGTTTCACTGGTGATTTCAATGGCTTCAGATATGTCAATGGGACAAGAGTGCCATTATATATTTTTAAGTTGAAGAAATTGCAAGCTTTGACATTAGTTGAATCTGAAGGAAACATTATTAGCCTTTTGGACAACATGTCCCAACTTGTTACCATTGCCATTTCGAATGTAAAAGGAAAAGACGAGAAGGATCTATGTGCCTCAATTGAAAAGATGAGCATCCTTCAAAGGCTGTATTTAATAGCAAGTGATGAAGAGGAATTTCTTCCAGAGAACGCACTATCTACACCATCTCCCCACCTTCGAAAGCTTCTTTTGTCTGGCAAGCTGGAAAGGGTACCACGTTGGTTTTGTTCACTCCAATGCGTCACATCTTTGTGTCTACATTGGTCTAGACTTGAAGAAGATTTACTTACTCACATTGAAGCACTTCCTGTTCTCGGATTCCTAAGACTTTTTAATGCCTATGTTGGTAAAGAGTTGTGTTTCAGTAGAGGCTTTGTTAAGCTTAAGGAGTTGGAGCTGTATAATATGCCTGGATTGGATACGGTAACTATAAACAAAGGGGTGATGCCGAATCTCAAGACTTTAAGCATTGGTAGCTGCATGGAATTAAAGACATTGCCACTGGGTGTTCAATACCTTGCCAATCTGGAAACATTGCAATTGGAGTCTGTTCCAATGCAGCTTATAGAGTCCATACAAGAAGGAGGTGTGGATCGCCGTAAGGTACAACACATCCCTGCAATTTACTACAGCACAACATCGGGCAACTTTTATGAAAGCTTGTCCTAATCTTCTTCACCCCGAAGGGTAAGTTTTTTAACCTTGCATTGAAACTTTCCTAAACTTAATCATTCAAAATTCAAATCTTTATATGTAAGATATTCTTCTTATTGTCTACAAGTCATATATATTTTGTCCATGGACAAAAAGGAAAATATCGACAAGCTGATTTCGTGAGCCACATAATATTTGCACTGGATTTTATTATTTACTGTATTGCTTTTGTCTTATATATAATTTGCAGACTTGGAGAAGTATGGGAGATTATATCCAGTTTATCCGAGAAGAAATTGGACCGTTCTTTGTGTGTGAAGCTTAAAAGATTGCTTTCGATAGTCTTATTTGAATCTTTTGAATCGAATAATGGCCAAGACTTTGTTTGTTAGCCGCATTTAATATTGTTTGTGTGTATTTGAATGTATTAATATTGGATTCAATGTCTCACTTTAGTAGTTGTAAACTTGTAATAATATTATGTGAAGATTCTCATAGTTTGGTTGACATGAATACGCATTTTTATTTGGAAGAAATAATGCACGCAATGTTGATATTGAAGAAAAGTATAGGGTAATTTTATTAAATAATCCCTCTTAGTCAATGTTAAGTTTTTTACTCCGTAGCCCAAAAAATTATTTTAATAACTCTTTTTTGTGTGAAATGTTTATAATGTTCTTAATATTCGTGTGAAAGATTCATTATGCCCTTAATATTCATGTGAAATGTCCATAATGCTCTTAATATTAAATAGGCTTATTTGTGGATTTGTTCAATTAAACATACCTTTTTTTTCTTTGCCCTCTGAAAGTTAAATCCTCCAGTTTGCCCTCGAAACTTGACATTCTCATTTACACCCTCAACTCATTCATTATCTAGAGTTATAAAACTCCATTTTGAGTGATTTTTATATGATTGTAAAGAGGAGATGTATAACTTTAAAATGAGTATAAAATTGTTAATTTTGGTGAAGATTTGATAGATCAAAATTCGGGTAAAAGTTGAGAAAAAAATGAACTAATAGATGAAGTTAGATAAAACCTGACTATTATGAGTCATTTGTAAAGTTAAAGGGATAAAGTACGACAATTTAAATTTCAAAGTGCAAATTGAAAAAAAAAAAATTTTTAGGTTGCAAATCCATGAATAAGCCTATTAAATATTCTTATCAAAGACCAAGGAATTAAGTTTCAAACCTTTTCTTGAAATTTCTATTGTTTTGAGGTCTCGAAATATTATCGAATTAAAATTATCAAAATTTTGTTAAAAGTTGCCCTTTTTTTAGTTTAAATTTTTAAAAAATCAAAAGTCTTTCAAAATTTCCATATATTTGAACCTTCCAAATTTTCTCAAGATTCAAAATTTAATTCTTTGTCAACAACAAAAATTTGTCATTTTGCCTTTCTTCCACCCCAACTTTCTCTCTACCCCAAGATTGTTGCCTTTTCATCTTTCTGTTCCCAATCCAGACCCAATAGGAAACCCATTTGTCAGTGTCACTGGTTGGATATATGGATTGCTTTATCCAACCAATTTAAATCCAAAAGCCAAAAAGCAAACCCATTTATCGAATTGGTTTGCTAAACCCTAGGGGTCGGCAATGGGCCGGGCCGGGCTCGGGCTTAGATAAGAGAGCCCAATATAGCCAAAAAGCAAACCCATTTATCGAATTGGTTTGATCAATTGCAGATAGCAGATCCGAATTATAAAAGGAGTGCATCTGGGTTTTATGGATAAGGGGTTTGGTGTTATTTTAAGACGAGTGGATCCGAAATTTGGGTTTTATGCACACATGTTTGGTGTTCTTGTGAAAATACTTGTGTCATAATCTTATATGGCAAAATTAAATAATACACATCATTCTTTTGTTATTTTTGTGATCGTACATATCACTATCTATTTTTAATATGAAATTAATATCATATTTATTGAAAGACCATCTTATACAACCCAAATTTAATGGTCTTAATTAATTTATACTTAATTAAATAATACATATTGTTCTCTTGTTTTTGTTTTTACAATTATACCTTCACCCTTACTATAACTTAATCTGACCATTATTTTATATATTTTTAGATACATGCTTTCAAATTAAGGATCTTGGGAATCTCAAGTATTTTTTGGGTAAAGAAGTAGCACACTCCAAAAAGGGCATTTTTATTTCCCAACGAAAATACTTGTTGAATATAGTCAATGATGTAGGCGTGTTGGGAGCGAGACCTATAGATTTTCCTATGGAGCAGAACTTGAAACTACTTCTTGATGAAGGTGACTTGATTCCTAATCCATCAAAATGTCGACGGCTAGTGAGGCGCTTGATATACCTCACTATTACCTAGCCCGATATTACTTATTCAGTGCATATTTAAAGCAGTTTTATGCAACAACCTTGCAAGACTCACTAAGATGCAGCCTTGCGTGTTCTTCAATATTTGAAAAGCACGCCTTGGCAAGGCATACTTTTTTCATAACAGAGCTCATTAAAACTGAAGGCTTATTGTGATTCTGACTGGGCTGGGTGTCCCACAACTAGGCGATCTACTTCGGGTTAATGTGTTTTTCCAGGAGATTCATTAACTTTTTGGAAAAGTAAAAGCAAAGAACGGTCTCATTATCCTCAGTGGAAGCGGAATATCGCTTCATGCGTATGGCATGTTGCAAGTTCTCTTGGCCACAAAGTCTTTTATGTGATTTACATATAGAAAATATAGGCCCAGCAGTGCTATACTGTGATAATCAGGCTGCTCTTCATATTGCAACTAATCTTGTCTTACGTGAAAGAACTCGACATATAGAGATAGATTGTCATTTTGTTAGAGACAAAATCCAAGAGGGTTCTATAATCACAAGTTGTTACGTCCTCAAGGCAACAGCCGACATGTTCACAAAGGCTCTAGGGTAGGAAACTTTTCGGTCCCTATTGAGCAAGTTGGCTGTTCACAACATTCACTCACCAACTTGAGGAAGAGTGTTATAAAAGTCAACTATTTCCATCCTATTTGGCGTAGTATGATTGACAAGAATCAAGTATGATTGGCGTAGTTAAATCACTATAAGCAATTCAACCCTTTCCCTCTACGGATCTTGTTATGGTTAGGTTACAATATATAATTCAACAACACATGTGATGAGATTAAATCACTCTAAGCAATTCAACCCTTTCCCTCTACGGATCTTGTTCAAGACGAATTTGATGAAACTTGCAAAGAAAGTAAATAGCAAATATAAAGGAACAAGAACACCAAATTTAACGTGGTTCGGCAATTGCCTACGTTCACGGCGAGCACCCAATAGATTTCACTAACTCTGAGAAGGAATTACAATGATCACACTAATTCTCTCTCACAATAGGTCTTAATCTATCTCTCACACTTCTGGCTAACTTTCCTAATGTTGGTATTAGGGTTTTCTGAGTCTAAAGAACCTATTTATACTCATAGGCCTTAGAATACATTCAAGGGTGAACTAGGAAGCACAAATCCTTCACAAACTAGGAGAAAAAAAACGTAGTGACCACGTGTAGGACCGATCCCATGGCCATGGGATCGGTCCCACAGAGAGCATGCTACTTCCAGGACGCGTAGGACCGGTCCTCCAAGGGGTAGGATCGGTCCTACAGAGGCTACGACACGGGAAACCCAAAAACCACCCCAGAGGACCGGTCCTCTCAAGCCTAGGACCGGTCCTCCAGAGTCTCCAACTCCGAAACGCCCCAAAATGCCCGTGTAGGACCGGTCCTCAAGCCTTGGGACCGGTCCTCTGCGACACTCTTATGCTTTTTCGCCTTCCTTTGTCGTTCCACCTACCACGAACCTCTTCCATCCTTCCTAACTTCATCCAAACGTCCAAGGACACTTCCATGGACTCCCAAACCCTTTAAGCGAGCCAAAAACACAACAACATGCTCATCTTATTAATCATAAATGTCATCTATAAGTAGGTCTTTGGGGAAAAAAAAAAAAAAAAAAAANNNNAAAAAAAAAAAAAAAAAAAACTCAAAAGTCCTAAATACATTGTCAATAATTAACCATGCCTAAACTTTCATATAAATAGTGTATATAGACATGCACGAATGTAGCTATTGGGCTGAAATAGCTCTAGCCTAACCAATTTTTATTTTTTTATAGGTAACATCCTATCCTCGATATAATCCCAATCCAACCTAGCTGAGATTATGAACCTAATTTTAAAAATTAGAGAAATTCTCAGACGCTGAGCTCTAATAGAATTTAAGTGGAGTTCATCACTCATAAGTGGAATTCCACCTAATTTCTGTGCATCTGGTGTACTGGATAAATTTTAATAGGACATTTATTAGGTCACCTGATTTGCAACTTTGAAGCAATTTATGTTCCTTAATTCTAATGGTTAATTTGAGGAACTATTATCCTATTTTCTGACAACCTGGACGTAATGGGGAGAGAACCCCAGTTATGGTAGGTCCTCATGGCCATGGCCCCAATTTACTGCCATATAATGCTTCATTGAAAGACATCATTGGAAGACAACATGAAAATCTAAGAGGTACTTTGACAATTACAGGAGGGTCTTAAGAATAATAATGCTTTACTTACAAAATTTTTTTATTATCTTGCGTGTGATTACAGGAATTTTTTTTTTTTTTTTTTTTAGTTTTTACTTTTATTTTTTAATGTTCAATGTATGAATGTCATGTAAATTATCACGTAAGATAATATAAAATTAAGTTCTCAATCCTCATGTACAACACCAGCTTGTATTTGTCAATATACAAGCAGGCTTTGCAGCCTCATACTGTAGGAAATAAATAGAAATAAATGAGAGGATGAAAGTTGGATGTTTTAAAACCAGGGCCTCCCTGAAACTATAGTTCTAATAGCATGTCAAACAACTAATGAACTTCAAAAATTTAAGCTGGTAGGAAGTGAACCAATAATGTATATCAAATTAACCATATACACTTGTCCTTTAAAATAATTTTTGATAGGGTGATGTTGGTATAGACTAGTTGATCACTTCAAAGCCCTTAACATATATAAAAAGTGAAATGTTTGATTCCAACCGAGCATATGTTTCCTTTGGGTTTGACAAGGCATATCCCCACACAGAGGCACACGTGATGGACTTGTCCCCTGCACATTACTACTGGATCATATTCATCTCGATCACATTAATTAGTTTTGGTTTGGGTTGAAAATTCACCAAAACACTGAACCTAATCATACAGATTTGTCTTCCAGGGTTGGGATATGGCTCAACCCTCAACCTGCATCTCTCTCGATGTTGATTCTACAGGTGAACATGCAGTTCCTCTCGATCTTTAAGTTGACTCACAAATATTTTCTTCAAAATGTGCTTGGATCTCCCAAATAAAGTATATTTATTCAAATGAATATTTTATTCTAAGATAATATTAATAAGTAAAAAGAAAAGAATATATTGATCAAGTTCTTTTATTGATTTAGTGCCATTTGCCATCTATGCTTTCTTTTCTTATATTGATAGGATAAGTCATTTTTTTTTTCAAATGATATGATAGTGCTACATTAATTTATATTTAGGTTTATGTTGGGTTCATTATTTACAGCAACTAAAATTATTAACACATATATTGACACATTATTTAATGGGGAATGCTATCCACCTTTTCCATCCACCTTCTCTTTTATTATTCTAATTTCACATTGTAAATTGATAATCGGAACCGTTCATTTGTTAGATATAACAATGAAGATCATCTCTACAAAAAATCAATCAAATCAGAAATCGTTTGTTTATGTAATTGTGATAAAATAAACATACGGTTTTGATAACAATTTCATTCACCTTTAGTTTATTTATAATAATTACATGATCAAAAGATTTCCGATTTAGTTCATTTTTTGCAGAGTTGATCTTCAAATAATGATCTAAAATATGAACGGTTCAGATCATGAAAATATATTTTAAAATATGAATAATAAATGAGAAGGTGGATGGAGAAAGTAGAAAGAAAAGGTGGATAGCATTCCTCTTATTTAATTGAGATTCAAAGTTGGTAAACAAATTTGGGAACCTAGGCTTTATTCAAGTATTAAAATGTTCATAAGGATTTGTAACTCTAGTGGTTAATACATTCGAAGTTTCAAGTCTGAATAGCCCATTGTTTGATTAAGAAAAAATATTAAAATGTTCATTACTCAAAGGACTAGGATATACAGTAATTTTTTGGGGTCCAAATAGAATCGTCCCAAACAATTTCTATGTTTCCCATGACCTTCTTGATTTACATCCGATATCCTCTTTGACATATCCTAATACATCTCAAACAAGGCAAATTTTGGTTCAAATTATTCTGACAACCCTTATTTTTTAGGTTCACCCTAATATATTTTGGCTTAGTTTTTTCTATTTTATCCTTTTTTATAAAAAACTATACTCATTCGGCAATATGATACCCAAATATATAAAAGAGTTCGGTAATTGACGGCTAAAATAACACAAACATTTCGGCAAATTAGTGTCGAATGGCCCATGAATAATCAATTCTGTAACGAAGGATGGTCCAAATAACCTAAGCCATTCAAAAATTTATAGTGACAGAGAGGAGTGAATTGGACGAAATAGTGGCTACAATATAGTGAGCCTTGGCCCATGGAGTGCTTAATAACTCTCTGTATAGTCCATATGTCCACAAAACCTTAAGATAAGAGGCACTGCCCCCACAATGTCCGTGGATACGAGTCACATAGGGTTTCTGTGTTGTTGATGGAGTTTGGAAGATATTTTCATTGTGGTAGAGGGTCTAATAATGTGGATCAAGATGGTCCATTGGTTTAGACATTACATCAATATAATATATATGGCCCATCAACTTGCATACTGATGCTGAAATGCATGGGACATTTCTGAAGTTCATGTCTGGCCCAAAGTTATCCAAAATCATGTTTAGTGAATGTCTGGGTTTTGGATCTCTTAAAATAGATATTGGTAACTTTTGGGTTCTTTGCTTATTTGGGTTTACTTTTTTTTTCTTTTTTTCCTTTTTTAGCTTTCGCCGTTGTGCTGCTGTGGTTGGAATGCTTATATTTGGGCTTTATCAATACATTGCCTTTACTGANAAAAAAAAAAAAAAAAAAAAAAACAAGGCCTCAAACCGTGTTTTTTTTTTTTTTTTTGGTGGCAAACCCTCAAATCGTGTTTGAAGGACAGAAATAGTAAGGGATTAAATATATATTATTCTCTTAATCTCATTA